>PYAF01000400.1:1550854-1585246 GCA_007407185.1 Glycine tomentella
CACTAAAAAGTTAAAAAATAAAATAAAAACATAATAAACTGTAGAGACTAAAATAAAATGACAGAAAATTCAAAAGGACTAAACTAAAAATCGTATAAAATTACATTTTATTATATTACACACTAAAGTAATTAACGAAATAAGTAATGACAAAAATTAACGCAAAAAATAAAATATTATAGATATTATTTTAAAAAAAATTAAAATAAAAAATCATGTATAATAATTAAGCTAAAAACACTTAAACATATTTTTCATTAAGCATATTTAAAAGATCAGAATAGTTTCTATAAGTTGTATATGTATGCTATAAATATATAATTGTACTACTAGTAGGTTATTTTCTTAAACGATGCAATTTTGAATTAGGTTTAGAAAAAATGTGCAAAAAAATAATGTTGGAACTCGGAAAGAATCTATTTAAGGCTTAAAATCTTACAAAAACTAGTTTGTTGAGACTTTGAGAATATTAAGAAAGAGAGAGAGAGAACATTGCTTGCAAGCATAATATATCACATAAAATAACATACAATTACTCCACCTGATGTAATTACTTAATCCTCAGAATGATAAGTGTATAGTAGTAGTAGTAGTTAATTAATTGTGAAATTTACTATTTATAATAAATAAAAAATAAATAAGGAATCTGTAAAAAAAATTAAAAAAATAAGGAAGAGAGTGTGCATTAAATAAAACGCTACCTGAAGGACACGTTGCGAGTGCAGGAGCGTGGGCATAAAGTCGTTGACAGTGGAAATCAAACTCGTCTCACCTTCATTCCTTCTCTTTGCATTTTCTTCTTCAACATTCCAACCCAATCCAAAACGCTACGTTTTATTTTGTATTCAATTCAATCAATCCCAAAATTCCTCGCCGGAGATAGCGACTCTAAACAATTCCACCACTTTCCGGCGAGACATGGCCGTCGCCGTTGCCGGCCGCCAGAAGCCGAGCTCCGACGCGAGCCTCTTTACGCTCTGCCCCTTCTGGAGTTCGCGCAACGCCAATCAAAACCCCTCCAAAACGGTGTCTTCCGTCGCCAGGTCGCTGCTCCCTCCCCGCCGGAGACTCCGCCTCGATCCCTCCAATTACCTCTATTTTCCATGTAAAAGCCATTCCAATTCATATTTCTAAGCTTCAATTTGTTCCTTATTCGTTTTTTCTCTCTCTCTCTCTCTCTCTCTCTCTCTCTCTCTCTCTCTTTTCATTCCTTTGATTTTTGTTAATAGTGCTGAAATTTCGTTTGTTTTGAAGATGAACCGGGGAAGCAGGTAAGGAGCGCGGTTCGGTTGAAAAACACTAGCAAGTCTCACGTTGCTTTCAAGGTACCTGTTGTACTGTTGTTGAAGTTTGAATATTAAACTAAAAAATTGTTTATTATTCACGGTTTGGTTGGAATGTGTTTTTTCTAAGTTTGAATATAAACGTGTTTCTAAATTTAAGATGTATGTACTCAAAGTCGTAATTGACTTTTTTCAATGATTTTTTTTATTTTTTATAGTTTCAAACGACGGCACCAAAGAGTTGTTACATGCGGCCACCGGGAGGTATTCTTGCTCCGGGGGAAAGTTTGATTGCAACGGGTAATTTTTTTTAATATGAAAATTGTTTTTTTGAAATTGTATTTGTCATTTTGTTAAGGTTTTTTTTTTTTTTTTTGTTGCATTATGTTAATGTTTCTTTCTAAATTTGGTGCTTGTCAGTGTTTAAGTTTGTGGAGCAACCTGAAAACAATGAGAAGTTGTCGGATCAGAAGCACAAGGTGAAGTTCAAAATCATGAGTCTCAAAGTGAAGGAAGGAGTGGACTATGTGCCTGAGCTGGTATGTCTGGTACCTTCTGATGTTATGTAGCATCTCCTAATGATGCGAGATCCTTAGGGGGTTTGGGGGAAGAGAGAGAGAAGAAGGATTGCCTCATAAATTTTGTAATTTGTGATTATTCTGTTGGGTGAATTAGAGGATGTGAAATTAACTAGGTAAGGAAAAGATCTACTTTAATTTTCTGACATTTCTCAAACCCCTTATAGTCGATTAATGGGGTTGAATATCTGGAGGGTAGCTGGGTAGGTCCTATGGACTTGCTAAGTGAGAAGAGAATTAATTTCATACAGAGCATAAAAATCTTACTAACTAGGTTTATAGCTAGCTTTACTTTATTAGTTGAATTTTTTAGGTGCACTATAATTCTCAGCTTAAAAGAATTCAAGTTATGTAGTTCTCTCCCTTAAAGTCGTTTGTGGAGCATGGATTGTGTCTCTTTGTGGTAGGAATAATTGATACAGAAGTGGGTTTCCTGGTAATACCGGCTTGCTTGTTGGAATTGGGTTAATTGGCAGCCAAGATCTTTGGGAAATTTGGAGAAATCGTAGTTTACAGGCATTTCAAGACTCTGGTCAATGGAATATGCTATAAATTAATAGACAAAACTTGTGATCAAACGGAAGAGTTTAGATCTAGATTTGCAAGTTGGGTAGACTAGATGTATTTTGTATTGTCAACTGCTTGGTACTCCTTGGACTAAATCTGATCTTGTATTGGGTCAATTGAAAAATTCATACTCAGTTTTTATCATGAATGATCATTTTAATTACCTTTTTGGGGTGAAGGGAATCTAAAACTGAAAACTAGAGGCAGAGAATAAGCGGAGAGAGCAGAGGAGGAGAAATGGTGAGACTGTACATAAATTCCAGAGTCAAGAAAATACGCAAGCAGTTTTTTTCTTCTTTAATTGCTATATTTTATGCTTCATGCTTTTCAGTTCCCTATAAGGGTTGGTTATATTGTTGGTTATTCATGTCTGTTCTTGTATCATACATTTTCCTTTTAATTTGTTTTATTATATGGTACAACTATTATGTCCTTTTAATTTGTTTAATTAAATGATTTAGCCAGCTAGTGGTTTTCAACTCCTGGTATTCTATAATATTACTCCATATGTAGGATACTAGTTTGTTTGGGTTAGCTATTGGCCCTACAACATTAACATATGCCAAAAACTGAATTTCAACTTCTGGATAGGATTTATTTATTAACAGATATTGGTAGATAGGCTATTTTCATGGTAGCATCAGCTTTTGTTATATTAATAATAGCTTGTTTCATTTATTCATGCTTTTGACAATATTTTCAAGGTTACCTGTTAATGATAAAAATAAATAATTAAATTTGGTCTTTGGCCTTCTGTCATGCAGTTTGATGAACAAAAGGAACTAGTGACAGTGGAACGAATATTGAGGGTTGTCTTTATAGATCCAGCACGGCAAAGTCCTGTAAGTCAAACTTCTTTGCAAATTGTCTTACTACAGGTCTAAGGGATTAATCTGTGATAATGACAGAGTCCGGTGATTTTAGGTCTTGGAAAAACTGAAAAGACAGTTGGCTGAAGCTGATGCTGCAGTTGAAGCTCGTAAGAAGCCTCCTGTGGAAGCAGGTCCTCGAGTTGCTGCTGAAGGGCTTGTAATTGATGAATGGGTAAGCAAAGTGTTGAGCACGAATTATTCCGTTTCAATTTTTTTTATATTTTTGGTTACGTTTACATCTTAAATTGTTCCATAATGTTTGCAGAAAGAAAGAAGGGAAAAGTACTTGGCCCGGCAACAAGTTCAAGCAGTAGATTCAGTGTAAAACACAATTTGTTCTTCCAGCTAATTCTTTTCTTCAGGGAAACACAATCATTGCTATGCTACTGTTGCCATCAACCTTGGATTTGCTTCAAAAGAATTGTTGGGGGAATTGGTTGGTACCCAATTGTTGTTTGAGAACGCAATCTGATGGAAAGATTCGTTGTATAATTTGTCAAAATTCTTGTTCTTTGGAGGAACAGTCCGATTTGTACATAGTAGAGTTTTCTTGTTTGTAAAATAAATGCAATTCCTCACTGCCTTCTGCTTGTGAATAATCTTGAAATAACATGTTATTCATGATAAAATAATTTTTTTTTGTGCATCTTTGTGATAATCAAGCATAGATGATAGATCATCAATCGTCATCGAGTTTTTAGTATGCTTGGTCAAGATTTACATCATATACTCTGTAGTCTTTACAACTTTAGTTTAAGACACAAGTCGTACATTACCTTTTAGAAGAATTTCCATTAATTTCTCTAAACTTATTGAGAATATGTTTAGCATCCTGCAATGTATTAATGAAAATATGACCGTGTAGTAGATAAACAATTGTGACGTTGGTTCCCAATAGCCATAGAAGAGGGCAAAAAGTTGTCATAGCAACATGTAAACACGTGCAGGCAATGATATCTTACAGTGTGTTTGTTACCACGCTTTATGAAACTGCGTTTTTTGGCCATGTTTATGTAGAAGCTGTGTTCTAGGGTATAGAAAATGGGCGTATGTGTTTCAACATGATCCAAACAGTCAGTTGCAATGGGGACAGTTAGTAACAAGACAGTGTAATGTGTCTCCTATATGAAGAAAGAAATTATATACTAAGTTTCAGACACAATAAAATAGGCGACAATCTCAATTTTTCTCTCGAATGTTATCCTAAAACGGATCACGTATTGAACATAATATCTAAGGCTATAAGCCTAACAATGGAGCTGGAACATGATAGTAAGCACAAAATTACAAAACTAATTACTGATTATCATATTATCACATATCATCTGGCAGCTGAAAATTCTGTGAACCAAAAATTTGATGAGAGCTGCTTTGAACAAAGACTGCCATGCCACACCTGCAGCTGTTGAATGTATCCCACAAGGAAGAAGTTACAGTTCCTGAGACTGTCTTCTTAGCAGGGTGTGGTCTTTGACAGTGCAGAGCTTTTCAAGTTTTCTAACAACATAGTCATTAGATAGAACACGCCCTTTGTTTTCCCCTCTAGGGCAGTCAGTAACCAAACCAGTTTCGTATAATGCTACCATGACATCTACTCCAAGATTGTCCACTTTGGTCCTCAATGCCCCATTTAAGGTGACTTCCAAAGAAGTTGCTGTAAGCCTATTTAAAGTTGCCTGCTAGCAAAATAATTTGTTCAACTGTTAAAAACATAGTGAATTTTTATTGCATTATTGATTCTCTTGAAATTAATTTTTTCTCAGCAAATGTATGGATTGTAGATTTTTTTTTATCCGTAAAAATCAAAGGAAGATATCAAAAGATTTACAATAATTCACACGTTTTATTCCATTAGCTAAGCTAGACCTTCCTTGATATGAATGGACTAAGAAAATTAATTACCTTATTAGGAAGTGATTTTATATGAGAAAAATTTGTAATTTCTTTTATTGAATTTCAAGAAAACTTTCAAAACTATACTAGTAATCAGTAATGTGGTTGATTTCAATAGAATGGATGACTTTGTTTCAACTTGATGATGAAAAAGCACAGAATAACTTCCTTAACCGATAAAATCACTTTTTGGGATTAATTTATTAGGTGAGACATATAGAGAAGATAAGACTTGGATTTTATTCAATAATTGGGTATGTGTATAAGAGGTGTGTGTATATAGAGTAAAAGAGAATAACAAATCCTAAATTATCTTGTAACATAAATTAAGTTTGAATTTAAATGAGAATAAATTAAAAAATAAACTAGAATTATCATATCAACCGTCCAATAAGGCAGTGGTCTCGCACTTCTTGTGTGAGGTGATGAAATCGCGATTGAAAATCATATATGTCAACATCTGTTTTGAATTTTCCACTATTTTATCTTAGGCTAAAGTCGTTTACATGATGTAATCAATCTTTTTGGCACCTAATTCACGAGCTTAGCCAAAACAACGAGAACAAACAAGAAAAGTGGATAAAAAGCCAAAAGTAAAGCGCCGCAAAAGTAGCTAGTAATGTAATGGATTTATCTTTTTTTTTTTTTTTTTTTTTTCTCTCTTCTTTTTCCCCCCTATCTTTGTCTAAAGGTTGAGTCATAATTTCTTGCCAAAAATTCCACGACTCACGACCCTTACAAAGACACTCTCCTTTCCACAACACTTTCACTTGTTAGATGAAACCTATGTGGGTCTCATTTCATATTTTCTTAGGTGATATTCCCAAGCTAGTGGAATTTATATAAATTTAAACCTGTATAGTAAAAAAGTGTGCTAGAAATTTTGTTCCCACAAGTCTACAAATATTTATATTTTTTCTGTGCATAATGCTGTCATATTCTTTTTCGAAAAAACAAAAGAGGTAAAAGATGAAAATCCAGAACGATTCCAATAATACTTTCCAAAACAGGCTTTCTGGTAGCGTAGTAGTTTTTGCTTTCTTCTTTAACAAAGTAATCATAAAAACAAATAGTTCATAATTGAATAAAGCATCCAGGCCTAATATATAAGACATATAGTCCTACTCCTCAGAGTCCCTAAAACCATGATACGCACCTTTTTTTTTTGTAGGGGAGAGGGGTAAAGCATTGATAACAAACTTGTGTTAAAAGAGTATTTTTGGATTAGATTTTCGTAGGAATTAAACTTAAAAACGGACCAGAATAATAGAAAAGGATGCCAAACACGAACGTTATCAATTCTAGCCCCCAAACTCCAACTCCATTGAGGTAAGATATATATTTCATTTCATATTATTCTTTTCTGTGCTTCAAGTCTTCAACCAAAGCTTTTATCTTTACTGGATGGTTATATTTCAGTTTATTTTTGTATCTCATTAATTATCTATCATTTTTAACACATTTGTCTCAGAGAGGAAGAGTGAATCGGTTCAGGGAGTCATTAGAGAACTTACACAAATTCTTCAAATGGCTCTTTGGTATTATTTCCTTCAAATTCTTCAAAGTGTTTATAAACAAATATATTTTATAAAGTATTAAAATGAGAAAAAAGTTATATTCTTAAAGTGTTTCGTTTCTTGCATTTTGTCTTTATAATGTAAAACACTTAAAGATAAAAAAACAAAACAAACATATTTTATTTTGTAAAGACTAAATTAAAATAAATAAAAAAATTATAGAGATAAAAATGAAAAAAAATGTTAAATTGTAGGAAAAAATATATATATTTAAGTCTAGAATATTGTATTATTTCATGAAGAAACAAAACTTTAGTGAAATGCAAGGATAAGACATTTATGATTAAGTGGATTTGTTCTCGGAGAATTTTCTAATCTTCAACGTTGGCACCCCGACCAGGGCAGGCAATTGAGGAATTGAAATTCGAGTGAAAATTTGAGGATCTGAAATTGGAACTAATCATAATAAAAGAACAAAAATTATACATTAATAATATAATTTTTTTTGCACGATCATTAAATTATAACACAATATATATAATAAATTTGTTAAAATTTAAAATAATTATTTAAAGTAATTGAAACGATAATTTGTAATCTGATAAACATTAAACTCATAAAAAAATAGAAAATGTAATTGGAGAAAGGTAAGAACACTTGTTAAAAAATTAAAAATGAAAACATTTTATTGAAAAAATACAATTTCAACAATAAAAACTTCTAAGTCCTTACCCACAGTACCCTAAAGATACGGTTAGCAAAACACCATATAATTAAGTAAAATAATTAGGTTTAATTACTATTTCAATTCTTTAATTAGAATTTGTTTACTCTCTTATATTTAAATTTATTTTTTAGTCTTTAAAATTTAAAAATATTTTTAGTTCCTGCCATGAGTATACAATAAACAGATAATGATATATTAGTAATTTGTGACATTTTTAATCTTAATAATATATTTTTTAATGTTTAACCGCCAATATTTAAATTTTAAAACCGTTGTAAGTTTAGTAAAAAAAAAGGTTACAAATTTTCAATTCATTATTCTTCATTTAGGTTTGACGCACACTTACAAGAGGGACTAGAAATAAATTTCAAAATCCATGAATTAGAAAATAAATAAAAAATCTCAAATTAAGATATTAAAACAATAATTAAGTCAATAGTTCATAATCCTCTTAGGAAAAAAAGGTACCATTATATATTGATAATGAAAGGCGGAATTTAAGATGCTGTAAGTTTAATGCAAACATATTTCTAACAAATGCAGGTAAGTACTGTTATTGATCATGTTTTTTACACACAAACAACTTACATAATATTTATTTAGTACACACTGCTTAAAATACAACAACAACAAAAATCACTCCAACCTTCAGAAAATAGTGTGTAGATCATGATGATAACACTTGGCCTACACAGGCAACCTTGTAGTCTGGACGTACAACAAATTTATAGAGCTCTGGGTATTGGTAATAAACACTCACAGGAAAAAAGGCAACCCATAATATGACCATGACACAGCCAGGCAACATGTGAAGATATAATGGTCAAAATCAGAACTGAAGAAACGCTTGCAATCACTATCATGACACAAACTAAGATTAATGGTAAGATCCCAGTTCGCTGTGGAAGCATGGTTCCCAACAGCTGTACTAAGAAGTAGAGTACAATCATCAAAACTATAACCATCATGACACTGGTGTGTGTTATGACTAAAGCTTCTCCCATAGTTGTTGTTATCTTGAAGGCAATAATACCAAAGAGCCATTTGAAGAATTTGTCCAAGCTCTCTAATGATTCCCTGAAGGCCTGAACCGATTCACCTCTTCCTCTCTAAGACAAGTGTGTTAAAAATGATAGATAATTAATGAGATACAAAAATAAACTGAAATATAATTATCCAGTAAAGATAAAAGCTTTGGTTGAAGACTTGAAGCACAGAAAAGAATAATATGAAATGAAATATCTTACCTCAACTCAACAGCTATCACGTGTATTTTCATGTAGCTTCTAATCCTTGTCATTTGGTAATTGTGGTCTAGAAATTGATTGCAGTTCAAAATAACCTGGTAGTTCTGTATAATGATTCTGTTGATATGGCATTACACTGCATGTGGTTCCCACACGATTCTGTTGGTATGGTAATTGTTGTCTTGGCCGGCCTAGGTTATTCTTCTACTTTTTATGTTGTGTCTTATTTAACTGTTATGTTTCCATTTAGGAATGAGTTGTGCAGAAGGGGGAATATGTTTCCGTTAAGGGCTTTATGATCAAACTAAATTTTCGTGATATTAACAACCTTGATCCAACACAGTTGTTCTCTTCAGAAGAATAATAGTAGTAGTAGTGTGTATATATATATATATATATATATATATATATATATATATATTATAGACACTTGCAAAATACATATTTTAATTTAATCTATATGGATGAAATGATGTATTATTATTAAAATTACCTTAAATTGTCATGTGAACAGTGACCCAATTATTACCATTAAATATGAAAATTACGTAATAAATTGAACTAATTTATAAATTATTTAACGATTCTATTTGTTTTCACATTAGCTATTTTTTTATAAAAAAATATCATCTTATAAGAATTACATTTAGTTATTAAAAATTCACTATATTATTCAGGACCTTGTCTAGAGAGTATGAGACCCAAGGCCAAATTTACTTCAAATTTTAATTTAATACACTTTATTAATTTTTTAAAAATAAATTATGATTTCATATTTTAAATATTATTCAAATTTTAAATTGGCTCTTAATTAAATATTTAAATTAATGTATGAATACAAAATATCAACATGAAATGAAATTTTAGCTAAATGTGTAATCTTATAATTAATATTTTTGGCCAAAATATTTTTTTTATATATCAACACTCATTAAATTTAAATTTTGTACTAATTTCAATAAAAAAATTTATGTAAAGGAGAGGGTGAATCTAAAATAGATATATACTTTTTTAACTTTTTGAAATAAAATTAATTTTTTTTTTTACTTAAATTGATTTACAATAACCATTACATTCATAACTTAAGATCATGTAACCTTATTAATAAAAAAAATAATAACAAATAATAGATCATATCTTAACAAAATTTATCACTTGATAATTTAAATTTAAATTGACAAAAAATACTAAAAATGTAATAAAAAAATGAAACCCTTGTGGACTTAAGGCAAAGGCCTCATTAGCCAGCCTTATGGTCTCCATAGTCGTCCTGATATTATTCTGATGAAATTATATATATGAATTTAATAGGAAATATTTTTTTAAAGTAAATCAAAACATCGATTTATATTATTGTTGAATAAAAATATTTTAATTTGGTGAGATAAAAAATAATTATTTAGTAACAATTTAAATGCAATAATGCCACACTTACAGGATTTTACATCCCCCCTCTAAAACAAAGACTCACTATCATATCACACATTTTGTCTAACAATTCTCTCTCTTCTCTTCTTATCTTTTTGTAAATGCATGTAAAATTTGTTTCGTAAAATCCAATGTATGAGTGACATTATTATAATATTTTTTATTTTTTAAATTTTAATTACTCTCACATTACGACATTTTATAGGATGACATCTCACTCAACATTCTTGTTAGTCAAAATATTTTGTAGGTAGTCCTTTTCAATATCTCAAAAACCAACACGAGATTTTTAAGTTTGTTTTGTTCTCACTTACATTTTTTTTTTAATTTCTTGAAGGTCACTCATCACATAATTTCTCTAAGTCAAACACGCTTAACTATATAATTTTTATGTGATGGGCTACCAGAATGTAGATATATCCTTTTGATATATGTAATACCAATTAATTCATTTAAGTCATTTTCAATTATACAATTCCATATCTGTACAATCTCTAGATCTCTATCATTTTGGTATGATTTGATTGAGGTGTTATAATTATCCTTTTAAGTTTCACTTGTATAGCACACACTGTCAAGGGTCTTATTCATGATGGAGTCTAGCTTGTATGACCTCCTCAGGTCTCACACGATTTAATCATTCTTGAATATAATAATAAAATAATTAATGGTAGAGATCTTTAAGATAACCTAGATCCCTCTCATTTTGATATAATTCGACCGAGGTGTTATAATTATCTTTTTAATTTCACTTATAACATAACACACACTGTCAAAGGTCTTATTCATGACGGAGTCTGTGGGTGACCTTCTCAGGTCTCACACAATAAGTCAGTTTTTAATCGTTTTTAAATATAATAATAAAATAATTAATGATAGAGATCTTCAGGTATAACATGATCGGTATAACTTGATCATAAAGCAGATGGTGCATAACTTTGCATCTTCACATAAATAAAAGCCCAACCAGCCACACGATACAAATCAAGTGATTCTTCATATATGAAATCATCTTTTTGATTTTATAATCTATCCAAAAAAAAGTTGGGAATTTTTGTTATTATGTATTTGGACAAGCATGTTCGTGAACCTCCTTGTTGTTTTGGCTTGAAAAAGAATAATAGAAAAAAGAATAAAACGTTGTTTCCAAATTTTCCGGTGAAGGAAAAGAAAAGGGGAAATGAATTAAAAGTGCAAGAACTGAGCATTGCGATGATAAGCTTAGTTTTGAATATTTTCCATTCTCAAAAGAAAGTTTTTATTCAGCTACAATGATCTAAATTTTTTTTTCCTAAACAAATACCTCCGAAATCGAATCTCAGGAACCGGTGGCCACCGCCTGAGTGGACGATGTCTCTACTGTTGGCAAGAACCAGCACGGCAAGATATTCCTTCTTGCCATGGACGGCGGCAACATGCGCGAGATTCTTGCCAAAAAAACCCTTAACTACCTACAAGCTTTGTTGAACAAAAAAATTTAATGAGCAGAGCACCACCATCACTGGCTACAATACAGCTCATTGTAATGAGAGAGAAAATACAAAACTCATAACATGTGTAATTTTCCAACATTTACACATGGATTATTGTTTAAAATAAAAAATTATTTGATACTTTTTGAACATGCTGAACCTTTAGTATCTCTACCATTAATATATCTTATTACACATGGATTATTGTCATTTGTAACAATTTGCACAGTTGACTCGAATGTTTTCCTTCTCTGTAGACGTTAATTTTAATAATTAGCAAATCCACGAATAATAAAAAAAGAAAAGAAAAACTATTGCTAGTATTCTAAATAGGAAAAAAACTACTTCATGCGGCATATAAAGACAGATACACGTACCCATGTTCAAAAAATCTAATTAATCATAACAGTAAATATATTTTGTTTTAAGATGGGGAGGAGAAAGAGAAAACAAATAAATAAAATAGGCACACACGTACGCACGGTTGATTGGTTTAGAAAACTTGACTAATCCAAAATTCACGTTATTTCTTATCCATTTAATTTCTTACTTCGAAGTTTGAAGCTTGAAGCTCCGTTATCTATGATCTGTATACATATTAATTATACAAAACAAGAACGACATAACCGGACCCGTGAAATATTCTATATCTTTCTCTTGTACATTTGACAAAATTAAGAAAAACCTGTTTCTTCCTCGTTGCACATAACACAACGCAAGATTTTCCTTGGTTCTCTTCTCTCGATCGGGTGTGTACGTAATTAACATTACATTTTCGATAAACACACACCCCTTGATGATGATGACGATGAGACCAGTTTCGTGGCCCTGATAAAGTTTTCAAAGTCTAAGCATCTTCTTCTTTGTTGTCATGCATGCATGATGGAATCGACGACGCAAAAGAACAAAAGCAAAAAGTCATCGCTGTTGATGCGTTTCAAACCCGTTATGGGCTTCGACGACTCTAGTATGCCCAAACGCAATGGGAACGACCCGGTTTTGTCGTATCTCGCGATCGCTAACAAGGACGGCGCCGTTTTGCCGGCCATGTTGTCGTCGATGTTCGGAGGGGCCAAGGATCTGGGAGAAAAATGCGGATATCGCCGGAGAAAGTGGCAGGCCCTCAGGGCGGTTTTCAGTGGAACCACTTTGGTACTTTTCTTTTTTTCGTTTTTATACAACTTCTGTGATGAACGAAATCTTTGTGCTCACATTTAATGTTCTCAAAATTGTCTCCGAAAAAGGAGAAACGTGGAAAAACAAAAAATTCTTCTTGTCATTCACCTTAATTATAATTATTGCCATATAAGTCATTACAATATAGATAACAAAACAACATCTTAACTATATTATAAATTATAATTACAATTGAAGAAGATTATGATGTAAGAACGCTCATTTCACCAACAATTAGAGGGGAACATGATAAACTAGAATAGGTTTGGTTATCTAGTTTTGGGCTTAGTTAAAAATATAAATGTCATATACTTTTTTTCAAGTTTGATATGATATATTTAAAAGTCTAGTTTTGTTTACTAGCTTATTAAAAAGTCTATTTAACAATAAATATTATATATAAAGAAAATTTAATAACTATATAGTAAAACTTTGAGAATTTATATATTATTTTTTTAAATTTAATATAAAGAAAGACGCATACTTTTATTTTAATATGTATGTGAAAAAAATTAAAAATTAATTAGAATATTCTAATATGAGATTAAAAATCATTAATTATAATAATCCAAATAAGAATTATAATTGAAACACTTTAAGTATTCAACAAAATATTGTAAACCAAATAAGCAAGGTAAGTAAAATATAATAAGTTTCATTTGATAATCTAGTTTTGATGTCAAATACTAAAATAAGTTGTAATCATTTTGAGATTTTCAAGATGATTTTTTCAAGCGGTTGATTATCGACCTTCATAATGAGAAAAAATATTATTAAAAAAATAAATATATTACTTTTAAGTTTTAATATATATATATATATATATATATATATATGAAATAGGTTACCCTGACATGCATAACAGACTTTTTTTAAAGTTGAGTCTCACCTTTTTATTTAAATAGACTTTTTAAAAAGTCTGTGTATGACCTGTATAATAAACAAGTCAGGTTAGGTCAAACCTTAAATAGATCAGACCAAAAACTCCTAATAAACGATCTGATCCATCTTCACCCCTAGATAGAGTTTTTCTAGAGTTATCCAATTTGTTAACCTCTTTCTATATATAATAGATTTTTATAGTTATATATATATATATATATATATATATAAACTTATATTTTTACACTATTATTCGATCACAATATATTAATTTGTTGAGTTGAAAATTATTTCTGATTTGTTAACCATGCATGCAAGCATGTTGGATTCTTCTAAAATTAAATTGTAAATCCATTCCCTATAGTTTGAAATACGTATAGCTGGATTCATGCATTTTTATTGATTTTATTTTAAAATTATAGACTTAAATGCAATATTTTTAAGTGCCAACGATTTTCAGAGTTTTTAATTGAAAAAGTTGGAAATTTTCTAGCAATACTCACCCTCTGAATCTGAATATGAAGTTTTAAATATAGAGTTGCAATAAAAAAAAATAACTTATTAAGTAATAGTATATTTTTACTTTTTGTTTTGTTTTGTTTTAGTGAGTTTTGTGGATAATTGACTCCCTTTTTGGTGGGTTCTTACAGATGAGGATGGCTATTAAAAGAAGGAGAGAGAATAAAGGCAAATTGTCGTTGACCAGAACCACTAGCAACTTGGAAGAAACAAGTGGTAAAATCTCAAACCCAAAATGTAAAAGCACTTGCCAAATTAGTTCAAATGTTTCCTCAACTTTTGGAAGCTCATCTACACTCACCTCCTCTTCTCCAAGTTCAAGCATTTCTTCAGTACGCACTGTTTCAAGCTCTTCCACTCATGAAAAACTCTCACATTCAGTACCATTAAATGGAACTCATGTAATGAAGCATAAGCAATGTGGTGTTGAAGATAAGAAGAAAGGACAGTACTATGGTTCAAACATAGCTTTTAGTTGTATGCTTTCAATTACTCTATTGATTTTGATTTTGTGGGGTAAAATTCTTGCTATACTATTCACTTCAATGTGTTTATATCTCGTGCCTTTTGGTTCAAGAATGCCATGCAACGTGGGGGGTTATGTGGAGAGAGAGTTTGAGTCGGTTCAAAGTAAGAAGGTGGTTACTATTATGGAAGGGGTTTGGGAGTGAGAGGAGTTCTTATGGGTCAATGTCAAAGTCATAGGGACAATGCATTTGTGGGAGTGGGACTTAATTATTTCATGATCTTGGATTGAACTAGATATATGTATTGCTACCAATTCAATTGATTGTGCAATGTCTCTTAGTTAAATATCTCGTCTCTTTTGAGTTTGCTAAATTCTTTATAATCTATTTGAGGATTTAAACTCTTTTACTTGTTGAATATACAAGTTTTGCATAGTTGATTTTTTAATTTGACTTTTATAAAATGAATAAAAATAGTGAAGTAACTAAATTTATGTTATTAATACGAGAACCAACTGTTAACTTTTTTCATTAATAAATAAGATTATTTGCTTTACCTTCTAAAATAAGTTGTCCACGTTAAAAGTACCAAAATTTTCATTATATTCATGTTCTTGGAAAGAATAAATTGAAAGAAAAATTAAATCGTGACAATTGTACATATATAAGCCAAATATGTGATACTCCTATATCTTTGTGATATTTTATTTTCGGATCTAGAAATTATATGGTTTGCTACATAAATAACAAATTTGTATGTAATACTCCTATGTATTTGTACATATACAATCAAAAACAGGTTTTTATCTTTAAATTTTAAAATAGAAAACTAAAAATAAAATTCACTTTTTAAATTTTTCATACTTTCATACAATTTTTATTATGTTTATGACTTCTTTAGTTTTGAACATGAGTTTATTTTTGTAGTTTTCATGTGATTTACTAATGATTTTTTGATTGTGTGAAAAATATATATATAAAAGAATGATGTATATTATGTAAAGAAACTTTCATCAATATTTTATTCAACTTCTTCTTGTATTAGTAATCTCTATTTATAAACTAAATTATTCTTTTACAAAAGTTAAAGATTTTAAACATATTCTCAACACTCCTCTTTAGAATTTGATCGAATATCTTTGGACATCCAATCTGAATTTCATGTTTGAAATTTGGCTTTCCTCCCCCATTTTATGCTTGCTTTCTTCTCTTTGCCTGTCTTTATCTTTCTTCTTTTCTTTGCTCGACAGGTTACAACATCTATCAACTTTGATACCACTTATGTTATGGAGTTATTTATTTTGGTATGCGAAGGTATATTTGTAAAAGAATGAGGTATATTATGTGGAGGCTTTTAATGAATATTTTATTCAACAGGTAATTGTACATATATAAGATCTAGTTATCATAATTTTGACATCAAAACTATGAGAAAATTAGTATAAGAAAAGAGAGAGATCGACATCCCTAATTTTTGACATATCCCCAATAATAATCTAATATCGAAAAACACTAAGCAAATAATATATAATATAAAAAATTAAGGTCCATTATTACTAATTCTAATATGTTAACGTGAGTGATGTGTGTAATTAAATACTTAAAAAGTGTTGAGGAAGAAGAGTCCCTATACTGATTCCTTGGTGGCAGAATGATAAGCAACGTATTCCTAAAGCCCCATCTGGTTGCTCTTCTTCCCTCTAAATTGGTCTTCCCTCACACAACGAAGCCTTCTTCTTCCACTCTCTTCATTTCACACTTCTCCACTGCCCCTCTCTCTTCCTACGGACCCTCCCTCCACAAGGGAACAACAATCCCCTCCCAATCCCAATCCCTATCCCTAAACCACGCCGTTCTCTGCCAAGAAGCCTTCACGCGAGTCTTCCACCTCGCCGCGCTCCGCGTCCCCTCCGCCGAATGCTCCGCCCTCGAGAGCCGCCTCCGCGGCCACCTCCTCAACTGGCCCCGCCTCCGCAACATCGCCCGCGTCCCCGGCGACGACATGGACCCCACCCTCGCCCCTCTCTTGCCTCAACCAGGTAACGGAGAATTCGACTTCGACGATAATGAAGTAGAAGAAAGACGTACCGTCTCGCTGCAACGCCGGATTCACGGCAAGGCGGACGGCGACGGCGACGTGTTGAGCCCCGTGCTGTACCGTGACAGGCTCGCGAGGACGTTCAACAACAGCGGCTTCGTGAAGTTCCGCCACCTCGCGAAGATTTCGCCGCCGAACAGGAATAAGTGGAGGACGAAGAGGAAGGAGAGGGAGGCGAGTGAAGGGGTTAAGCGCGGGGGGGAGAACGGGTTTGCTGCGGTTGAGGTTATTGAGGAAGAAGAAGGAGAAGAAAGTGGTGGTTTGAGGAATTTGCTTGGAGAAGAGTTTGCGAGGAAAAAATGGAGAGGTTCCACGAGGTTGCTGCTTCTGGATGAACGCTACGCCGCTCGCGGTGTGGAGGAGTTGCCTGAGGCAACTAAGGTGCTGCCTCTGTTTTTTCAGCATTCACTCTTTTCTTTTATGTGAGTTTTCAGTGTTTGCATACCCCTTTCTGTGCCGGTTATTGTGTCCCAGGTTTTAAATTTTAAACTGTGGTTGTGGTTTCGTTGCAACCCTTGATGTTGTAGGAAATTGGGGGCAAACGTGGCTGATGAGGTCACAATTGCCTTCGAGAACCTTGATTTTGCAACTGCAATAGCGGTGCTGGATTGTTTTTTAAACCTTGATTGTGTCTGTGATGATCTTTTTTTTTTTTTCTTTTTTTTTTTCAACTTCTCATGTAAATTGTTAAGGTTTGGTGAAAAGAAGAAGATGGTGATTATAGTTATAATGATTAAGCATGTTCAAATCGTAAGTGGAGCTGGTTCAGCAATTTTCCTTGTTAAGGCTCTGGCATTGAATTAGGGAAGGCATATGTTATGTGCTTTAAAAGTTGACTAGATCTTTAGGTTTTGTTGATTTACTACGTGATGATTTTGTTGAAAAAGATTGAAGTCTAGGAGTTTACCCTTACTCTAGCTGCCTTTAGCATGCTAATTTTGGACATCTGAGTGAGAAATTGCAAAGGTTCTTAGGTTCCTATCTGTCATTAATGTGAATGTAGTTGTCTATAGGAAGTCCATGGCACTTAGTTTATTAATGATGAGAGTTAACAGTGGAAATAATATGTTTTATTCCTGAAATGGTGGTGGTTCTTCAGCTGTATTGTGTGGGGAACTTTTCTCATGCTGTTGATCAATTTGGATGTCCTTTAGTAGTAAAACAGGAGGTATTTAATCGACAAATATGCTATACGTAGTGATGCTATGGTGTACTGTCAAGCATCTGAAATCATATTAGTTAAACTGTCCTGACATTTTGTTTGATATTCTTTATATGACTTTATACAGGCCATGTTGGCCTTTGTGAAATTATAGCATTATGTGATGTTTCCAGAATTTTTATCAATGTTATTGGTGGCGGAAGGCCAAAATTCTGGCATATAAACATGCCATTGTATGCCTCCCTTCTCAAATTGCCTATGGAGGTTGGCAAAATATCTGCCATGCCAAGCTCTCTTTGAGAGCCGAAGAAACACTCTCTCTAGACAGATAACTGTCATATGAATTTTATATTGTTTGTCCCCGGAGAATTCAGTATCAAACTATCCTTATTTTAGGGCTCTTACCTTTTGTCCTAGTTTCAAAAGTGGTAGTGGTAGTTTAAAGGTGAACTAGTGAACAGTTGCCAAACTATCTTTAATGTAGAACTTTCATTATATGCTGATACTATTGAGTATTGACCTGATGTTGGGTATCTCCTTGTTCTTTGGTGTTCCATCTTAGTTTAAAATGGGATAAATCACATTTATATTCATGTTTTTCTTATTATTATGAAATTTTATTCTATAGGTGCTTTTGGCATCTAGCATTTAAGTCACTTGACATGGTTCATATTTTCATCCTGTCTCCAGGCTGTTTTGAAGGAGTATGCAGAAAAGAGTACAAATTTGACGCTTGAGCTAGTTAGATGCAAGTTGACGCTATTCTATGATTACTGGCAGATGACTGAGGTATATTATAGTGAGGAGACACTGTTATGCACATAATCTGCGTTTGGGTGTATGCATATGTGTATTTAAGTTTTCCTTTGTACATATTATTATCTCTCTCCCCTTCACTGTGTGTGTGAGTTGGTCTTTCACGATAAAATGAACTTTTCATCCGTATGATTTTCTTGACATGAACATGTGCTTCAAATCAAAATAATATGTTGTTTCTGTTTCATTCTTTGTTTCTATTATAATTTGTTAACTTGTGAAAATTGGATTTTAAGTAATAATCAACATCTGATTTATATGTACAATTATTTTTTAAATCTTAATTTGTATTCATGTATGCAACCTAGAAACATTTTTGTGATAAGTTTTCCCCCTTTCATGTTCTTCATTCACCTTCAAATTGTGAATAAAATTGAAAAAAATATCAGTCCTATATCATTGTTGCAGGTCTTGGAGGCCTTGCTGCCTGAGGGTATGATTATTCCTTCTGCTTTTGAGACTGTTGGTCATATAGCACACCTGAATTTGAGAGACGAACATTTACCATACAAGTGGCTAATAGCAAAGGTTTTTATTTTAGAAATATTTTTGGTTACTGTGTTAAATATAAAACGTAAAATTGTACTGCAAATTCTTATCGGTCTTAATTTATGAAAGGCTACTTTCATTCATTTTCAGGTTGTGCTGGATAAGAATAAGCCAAGGATACAAACGGTTGCGAACAAGATTGATTCAATTCAAAATGAGTACAGGACCATGCAGCTTGAGGTATTAGCAGGAAACCACTCTCTTGTGACTACAGTAGTTGAGAATGGTATTCGCTTTCAGGTTGACTTAGCAACAGTGTATGCTCTTCTTTCCATCCCTGACTAACATAGAAGGCTTGCTTTATTAATTGCTCAGTTTATGTCATTTCATTAAAATTGTTTGATATAGTCTAGGTCTGGGCATACCTTAATGGGATCCTCTGATTGTATTTCTGTTTGTGTAACACCAATGAAGCAAATATATCCTTACCAGATCTGAAATATACATGTAGGCTAGAAACCATGTGATAGGTATCTGCAAGAAAGAAACACCAAATGGAAGAAGTTAAGTATGAAAATATTTGTATCCCAGTAACAGTTCTGAATCAAGGGAATATGGATTCTGGTAAATTTTCTGTGCAATGCTAGAAAAAAAAAAAAAAAAGTTTCAACAGTGTCTAGTCTCTCCCTGTCCAAACTTAATACCAGCCTGTCTTCTGCATAGTATACTCCCTTCTTTGGCTTATGTTCTCTATCTCCTTAAAGCAAACCCACAACAGGCATTCCCCTCATGCTCTGCTGCTAGGTTGGCAATTAGTTATTCCCCTGCACCCCACCCCACCCCCACCCCCACCCACACCCAAAAAACTGATCACAGGTGCATGACACCTTTTGCCTCTCCTGACACACACCTTAGTCATCTTGGGCCTTGAGGCTGCATCTCCATTAAGAAATGTTTTGATTTTTGACTTTATGTTGAAAAGTTTTATAAGGTATTTTCTTAGGCAGGCATTGGTCTTTGGTGATCCTACGAATATTGATGGAGTTACCTTCTTTTAGCTTCTCTCTCTCTTTCTACTCATGCACACATATAGTTATGTGTTTTGGTAAATTTATGTGTGTTCAGATCATTTCTATTTATATTCAGTATTCCATTTGTTTATTTATCAAGTCCAACACTAGATAGGTGGCAATGACTCACTGGATGTATAGTGTTAGTGTTACAATGAATCAGTTAGTGGTTGGAATTTTTGAGCATATAATAGTTATAAGCTTGGTGGAGGGTTAGACCCGTTATTATCTCTATTTTCCAGATGGTCCCTTTTAGTTCTTTTCGTCTTTATTTCCCTCCTCCTTCTTTCACCCTTCTTTTCTTTTATCTTTTTTTTTCTTGTCTTATTTCCCCTTTTTCTTCCCCTCCCCCTTCCTCTTTTTTTTTTTTTTTTTCAACTTCCTTGTATCTATCATTGGGTTCATTTACCACCGATCCAATTAACTTAAGTTAAAGGTGTTGTTGATGTTGATATATAATAGTTATGATATATGTTCTTGTGAAATTTCATTCTATGATATGGAATCTAAAATCTAAAGTAAATTAAATATCTTAGTAAATATACTTCTAGTGGAAATTAGGTGAAAGGATAAATGCAAAAGTATGTATTACCACTTTTGTTACTTATCTTGCTGTGCAGATATTGGAGTTCTAGGCTAGGAACTGAAAGACAAAGGCTTCTGAGTGGTTTTACACGGAATGATGTCATCTGTACGTGTCTACCTTTGTAATAGCAGTCTACTTATGTTATTATTCACTTTCTATTTCTTTTTATTATTGTCTTTCTGATAGTTGAATTTAGCTGGTTACTGGTTAGAGCAATCTGATGTCAGATACTGATGAGTAATGACAACATTTTGGTTTGTTTGCTGCAAGCAGGAGCTTGAATATAGAAACTGTTAGAATATATGAAAATATGTTGTCATATATTTGATCATATCTTAAAATATCCTTTAGGCTTAGTTTTCCTATTTTCCATTATCTCTTAGTCTTAGAATTGGTTACGATGTTTCCTTGTATCATAATTTGTTTCCCTGTTTAGTTAGGATTTACTATAAATAAGGGTTAGTGCTGTTTATAGTTGGTATATATAAGGGCTAGTGCTCTAAGTTTTATGCACATAATATCACATTGTATTACGTCATATTCAAGACAATATTATTCAAAATCTCTTTCTCTCAATCTGCTCCCTCTATACCTAAAATTCCATGATTTCAACAGAACCAACAATTACTTAGTGATTGAAACAAAAAAAGAAAAGAATTGCTCAGTGGTGGCACAAGTAGATAATGCTGCTTGGTTCTTGGTACATATTTATATGCAGAATAAAACTGTAAAGGTATGAATGAGATTAATGTTTTGGGCTTGGTTCAAAAAAGGCTCATTCATGTCATCATACTCATTGGTATATTGATGTAAGCATATCAAACAATGTATTGAATATTTATGTTGTAAGCAGGTTCCATTTTCAGGAGGCCAAAGGATAAACACATAATCTGTATTCTGTAGTCTATTTGCTTCTTGGATTAGTTCATTAATAGATTAGTGTTTGTATGATATTTCTAGAATTTATTATTCCTTTCAAATATAATTACTTACTACCTGATGCAGATTCTTATTGGGTTTTATGAATGCTTTGAAGTCTTAAAAAATGAATTGCATATACTAGTAGGGTATCATTGATTTGCCTGCACTTAAAATGGAGGCAGAAATGTATTTGAACCGCCTTGGTATTATGCATAAGAACTTCAAATGCCTACATTCAGAGTCTGGACCCAAGTACGCCGTCAATGATGAAATCTTTTTCATAGCTTTACTAAGATTTTCATGCATGTGCATGTCACCTGTTGGATATTATTCCAGAAAAACTATGTGGAAATCACTTGGCTATTATTGGAATATACGAGGCTGACCAGGGACAAGAAAAATTCATGAGGCTTGTCAGGACTAGGTTGTTTTCCCTTTTTTGTTTTCTTGATTTATGTAATGAATGCCAAGTCGGCACTGTTTTCTTTTAGAAGTTATGCTGTGAGCTGTCAAAGATTTGAATAATGAATACATCCTTCCCCCCTGCAATACTATAGAATGTTCTTCTTTATTTTGTTTGTGATGATAAATATTCATGACTTGCTTACATATGTATCATCATTGACAGGTGATGTTTTCTCTGGAGTTGGTCCTTTAGCCATATCTGCAGCTAGGATAGTTAAGCGTGTTTTTGCTAATGACTTAAATCCTTATGCAGTTGAGTATCTGGAAAGAAATTGTGTTCTAAACAAACTTGACAGGAAGATTAAGGTATGGTTGCTTGTTGAGTATTTTGTTTATAAGATGGTTTACCATCTTTTACATATGAAAAGATAATCAAGAAAAAGCATGTTGGAAATGGGATCCAATCTTGGATTGGTGCCAGGTTAAAATTTAAAAGTACTGCAAATTATTGTTTTCCACATCATTTTTGGACTTCTGTAGATTTTTTAAGCTTAAAACTGCTGCGATTATCTTGAGCGTGGAGCTAAGCATGGACACAAAACATAACACAAACAAAAAAATTTAAAATGCCCCATTTGGATTTGAATTATTGCAGTGTCTGTCACAAGTGTCCAATATACATGTCTTTAGGCACTACTCCTTTCTTGAAGTGTCCATACTTCATAGGATGTGAATGACTAATGGTTAAAAGGATGTCATATATTTTAATGTTTTTTCACGAATTAATAAAGAACAAAGGCAGAAGTTGCATTTGAATCTGCATGTGGCAGCACTAGTTATCTTGCTGAAATTTTCTGCCAACTAAGTTCATTGTTTGTTTTTCTAGGTCTTTAACATGGATGGAAGGAGTTTCATTAAAGCTATGTATGACAGTGATATATCTCAGTCCATCACACAGGTGGTTATGAACTTGCCAAGTGAAGCTGCAGAATTTCTAGGTTGCCTTTCCTGACAAGATCACTCTTTTTTTGTCTGCCACATGCCCAATTTGATCCATCTCATGTATCTTTTCTGTATGGTATAATTAGGTAGGTTTATTATAATGTTTATTATGTAGTGAACACATGCAATGATCAGCAGAGTTGTAAGTTGCTATAGTTGGTCTGCTATTTTTTTCCCATTGCTTTCTGTAGGAGTAAACAACTATAACCCTTGATTAAATTTCTGGATATGCTTGGCTTCTTCTGCAGATGCATTTCGGGGAATATACAAAAATAGACCCAAGGATGGGGAATATACTTTGCCATTGATCCATGTTTATGGATTCTCCAAAGCACGAGATCCAGAATTTGATTTTCATGAGGTTGGTTGCTGATGTTGTGTTTATATTTTTGTAGGGTCTTTGATTAAACTCTTCACTGATCACTTTTATTCTTGACATTGCTGTTGGGCTAGTGTTATTTAAACCTTGTTGTAAAGACAACATCTTCATAAAGCTCTTATGATGCAGAGAATAAGAATTGCACTGCTAGAAGTTGCAGTCAATGTAGACATGCGACGGGTACGGCTTGTTGCTCCTGGAAAATGGATGTTGTGCGCATCGTTCTTTCTCCCTAAATGTGTAGCATTTGCTGATACTGCAGTTGATACCTAAACAGTATTTAGATTGTTATTTATTCATTGCATGTAGTAAATTTTGTTCCGTTGCATTAGTTGTCTAAATTGATAGTATATATATGTAACATGACTATTTTTTTTTAACCTCTAGTCTCTAGCATTACTAATTAGTGGATATTGAAAAAAATAAAAATAAAGCCCATGATATTGGACCCTTTTTTTAGGCTTCAAAAGTGCTTTTAAAAAAGTGATTTTTGTACAAGTAAAAACTATTGTGTTTGGTTAAAATCATAAAAAGCACTTTAGTCAGAAGTTGTTTTTAAATTGTTTGTGTGTGACAATTGAAAAAGTGTTTTTTTTACAAAATTACATAAAAGTGTAAACAAACATCTAAAAATTACAATAGGTGTTTTAAAAAAAAAAGTTTTTTTTCTCAAAAAAGAGTTTAAAAAATGGACTTATTGAATTGTAAGCAGTGTTTTAAAAATCGGACTGATCTGGTCGATTGGACCGTGACTCGGTGGTTGAATCGGGTCGAGTCGAGCAACGGATTGGTCATGCTTTCAACCCGTTTCAACTTGGTGCGACCTGGATAGGGGTTGGGGGGGCGTGGGGCTTTGTTTGTTCGTCGGTGGCAGTGGTGGTGGTGATTTGGCTGTTCGCGGCGTCGAGGAGGGGGAGGGAGGGGTTGTCGCAGCGCGGGGGGAGGGGAGGGAAGGGAAGGAGTTTATCTGCTTCGCGAAGTGGGGGTGTGCATTAGCTAGGATTTTTGGCCAAACGGATCGTGGGGGAGGGGGGCTGTAACGTGTTCTGTGGGGGGGTGGATGGGAGGGGGGCTGCGATGAGGATTTTGGTTTTGGTGGGGGGTGGGGGGTTCCTGCAATAATTTGGTGTGGAGGGGTGGGATGGGAATGGATGACCGAGGTCTTTTTTTGGTGTGTTGGGTAGGAGGTACTGTGAAGTCTGTGATGATTTGATGTGAGGGTGGGTGGGTTTGCAGACAAAGCTTTTGCCTTTTGGATTTTTTAAATGATTTTCTTTTTGTTGAATTTTAAATTAAGTTATTACTTTTTAAAGTTTTGCATTTTGTCAATAATCGGTAAGTTGTGTATGTAAGACTGTAGAAGTTAATTTTTCTTTTTTTTTTTGACATATAAATTATGTTTTTAAAATACTCATAAATTATTAATAATGTTAATATAGAATAAAAATAAATTGAGTATAAGTATGAGTGTGATATAGAGATGATATCATAATGTTATTATAATTTTCTTTGACTAAAAATATGTTATTGGATGAGAATTAACATTCTATAATTTTGTATTGATAATTTTATTTCTTAAATTTAAAATTATTTAGCTAATGTCATCAAAAATTTAAATATTTTTGTTAGAGACCGGGTCATATGGGTCAATTAGTGATCCACCGATTCGACCATTGATCCAATACCTTGATCGATTCAGTCACCGGTTCGATTTTAAAAACTATGATTGTAAGAGCAAGAAGCGTTTTTCTGAGCTTAATTTAAATTCCCTATAGAAGTAGGACTAAATTCTTGTACTATGTACCATTAATTCCTATTTATTATGCTATCCTTGCATATAACCATTCAAACTTGGGATTTCTTTTAATAGAAGTGGAAAAAAAAAAAAACCCTCAAAATTTTGCAAAACATTTCATTTGATTATTTTTAATAAAATAAAATTAATGAACGAAGGAACTTGTGTTTTGGACTCACCGAATGGACCGATCACTAGCCCAGGGGAATTAAACACAGCAAATCCTTATTTATGACGTGATTGGGTGCAACCCCAGTGGCTTGTAGTACCTCAAGTATGAAGACGCGAAACTGAATCATAACAACCAATGTCAGCGAAAATAATATACTAGTATTAAATTTGAATATCAACTCTGAAATATCTTAAACTAAATCCGATTTTGAAGTTTCACAGCATAAGATCCTTTCATGTCATTCATGGAGGCTCATGAATTTGCTCCCAGAAGTTACTTGTACATGCACAGCCAAAGGGGTCCACCGCATCTCTCTTATCTCTGCTTGATATGCCTCCTCTCAACTCTCAATTGAAGTACAGGTTGGTACTTATTAAGTTTTAATATCATGATTTATGTGATGCCCTTGTCTTTTAGCTTAGTGATTATGTGAACTAACAAAGTAACAGTACAATTAATACACATACTGTACCATAAGGATATGTGAGGGCATGTGCCAGACACATATTGCTTTTGTGTCTGGGCCTTTTGTTTTGTAATTGTTTTGTTTTCCTTTGGGCAGGACCAGCACAACTACCACCTGCAGGTGACAATGACATTTTCATGCATAAAAAACCACACCCTTTTCTGTTCTGCAAAGAATGCCCTCTCTCAAGCACATACTCAATTCTTTGATCCTGCAATCCCTGGATGGTCCAGGTAACACTAGCTAGCTAGCCAAGGCTGCACAAATGCTATTCTACGACCCTGGTCTGTGTGATACATGTACTATATATATCCATCTCCATATGTATTATGTTTGTGTACTCTCTACCTAGTTGGTTGTGTGAGGGAGAAAAGTGTCCATTGGGGGATGGTAGGTGAGGGCAAAAATGGTAAAATGGGAGGGTGAAGGCAGAGCAAATCTCAGTTCAGATTGAGATCTAAATAATGATCTCTGTGGGGGTGGTGGTCCTTCCCCTTGTGATTGTCTTATTGGTATAAGGATATGCAAGGGAAAAGAAAGAGGAATAGGACTTGTTGTAGGGTAGGGATCTCTTGCAATTTTTTACTAAAATGGATTGGTCCTTCACAAAGTTGCATAAAGCCAGAGCCAACAGTTACTCTAACTGCCCCATTCCTTTATGGCAATCTCTCTCCCTCATTAAACCCCCCCTTTTTGTTGCTATAAAACAACAAGGGGAAGCCTCATCTCAAGATGCTGGATTCCTCTATATTAATGAAATAAAGTATGATTACATCTAGGGCACGGTGATAAGGCCTTTTGGTGGGCACTTGATTTTCTTCTTCGTCCTTACTTGTTAAGCCATAGTTGACATATTAACTACCACACACCCACATTGTAACTAGATACATGACTGATAAATTGTAAAATATGAAAATTTTAATTGAAATTAATTATGATTAATAATCAATGATCTTAAAATTGGAGTGATCATTAGATTAGTAAAAATATTAGTGCACTGTTCATTAATTTAATTATAAATGAGCCATAGTGACACCAAATTAATTGTAACTGAACCATAGTCAAGTAATAATTAATATAGTGTTAATGATGTTTTTAGCCGTAAAAAAATTCAAATTTTGGTATCTAATTTTTATCCCTGATTTTTAAAACTAATAATTTTTGTTCTAGTATTTTTTTCAAAAAAGAAATACAGTCAAACTTTAATAGCTTAAGTTAGCTGGTCAAAAATATAGGGACTAAAACAAATATTTTAAAAGACATGGTTAAAAACCAAAATTTAGAATTTTTCTGGGATTAAAAACACCAGTAACAATCTTAAATATATGTTAGTGATTTTACTCTTAGCAGAAAAAAATTATAATGATTTTAACCACGACATTTCCCGCTACATAAGTTAGCAACGGTGTTAATGATAGAGACAAAAATTTAACTTAATTATATGTATGTGTACGTAGAGACTAAAACTTTTAGTTCTTTTGTATAAAGGAAATCGTAAAGTAGGATCAACTCTAAGGACCAAAAATATTAATTAATATAAATATATTAAATGGATATACAATTATAAAAAACAACATTTTAGTAAAATTTGTAAATCAGGATAAATGGATTTAGTTACATGTTTAAAATTTCATAATAAATAATTAACTAAGAATAATCCATACAAGGAAATTATATATAAGCCTTTATTTATCTTAAATATATTTCTGAGTAACAATAAAAAAAAAACCATATTTTTTAATATCAATTCAAATTAGTTTGTCACTATCAGTTTTATCATAGTTTTGACCGATTTTGACAACATTTTGACTAATTTAACTGATTTTGACAGAATTTTTGCTCTATTATTTTTTAAGTTAATCAGTCAAGTAGTCCAACTAATTGGCCTTCTCTATCTTTTTCATTTATATTAGTAAAATGTTTAAATCTTCCAAAATTTAGACACCATGGCACATATGATGTTTATTTTTTATCTTTTTTAATTTGATCTAATTAACTTGGGGATTGTGGTTAGAGGTGAGGTGTTGGCGAAAGAAAGAATAGAAAATTATGAGAAGATTAATAATAGTTGCATGAAATGGTCCCCAATTACAAAAATCAATCCTAGCAAATTAAGGCCCCAGCATACCTCCAAGAGAGGGTGAGAGAGATATCCCCAAATGCCAATGATTTTCCATGCAAATGAAAGACACAATCTGTTTTCCAGGAACCCAAAAATCCACCAATGTCTGCTCAATCCCAGCAATGCCCTCTCTCTCACTTACAATCCTCACACGTGCCAATTCTCTCTCCTCTCTTCCAGCCGTCTATATTCGCACCAAAGCTCCTCTTGCCTTCCACGTGGGAAGGGGACCACCACCTTTGGGTGGGCCCCACCACATAAATAGTGTCCATTCATCCTCCCTCTACTGCCACTCTTAAACCACCTTATTGTACATCAAATGAGAAATCTTGGGTTGGTCACGCGGTTTGGGTTTTATGTCCCAAACACTATAAATAGTTAAATACTCCTCCAATTCTTAATTAAGATTTGCAAAAGTGGGTTTCATAGGATTTGCGTGTTGGAGTTACTCTTAAAATATCTCATATGAATACCCCAACAACAATTTTGGCTGCATGTTGAGATTAATTGGTATGCTAGATACTACTTAGCTAGCTATATGTGGCACTTTAATTCCATTGAGTAATATTCCATTATATATGTCTTGATTTTGTTGCAATTAAGTACACAATCCATTTGTTCAGTTTCCATTCATATTCATGTATAAGGAATAGATTAAAAAAATAATGTATATTCTATCTTGAGCATATTTGTTGAAAATAAAGAAGAATATAATTCGTTCATGTTATTTGAGGAATGCTAGAGGGAATTAGAAATTTTCTATTTGATATTGTTGGTTGGTTTGAATTCAGTTATTCGTTCAACATGGTCAAGCTTGAGTTGCATAAGATAAATTGTTGCAATGCATTAATTGATGAGGAACATTAGATATGAACAGGTTTAGGGATTAATTAGAGCGGTGATGAAATGATGGTAAAAGATTTTTTCTAAAAAGTGACAGTGTGAATGTGACATTTTAATTGTGATTTACTGTTTCAATCAATATTATGATGTTTAACAAGGGCAAAGAGATTTGATTTTCATATCTAAGTTGTGGGTGAGATTATCAAGGGCAAAATCACATAGATCGAAAATTAAATTCTTACAGGAGAAAATAACACAAAAAAATGTGATGTCAATAGTTTTTTTTTAGGCAAAACTGATGTCTATAGTTAATTATGGACAAATGTATGTTGTAATTAATTCATGGGATAAGTTATATAAATTTCATTGCACTATGATACTGTTACTGCGCAATTAAACAACTAAATCAACAACGTTTGCTTAAACATTCATTGAGTCATGTAAGTCATTGATTTAATTGCTTCACAATATATGAATTACAAGAATTCTAGAAAGGCAAAGAAATACACCAAATTGCACAGAACAAAAAACTTGGCAAGGTTATCATATGAATTAATATTTGAAACTGCAGGAGTGAAAATGAGAAAAATATTTCCACATTAGAAGGCACCACATGGGTTTAACTTTATCTCATTTCCATCTGTATATATATGAGAGTAGAAAGGCCATCATTGCAAGCCTATTCTATATAGGCAGATTCTCATAATTCATAATCAAATATCTTACTGCATATGATTGCCAAAAGACCGTTTTCTAATTGCATTACCACTTAGACCAAAAGAAACTCATGATAACATTAGCACCGTGATGATGTGCCCAAAATCCTTACTTAATTAAGACACAAGTAGAAAAAAAAAAAGAAAATAGAAACAAGAAAAAAAGATATTGTTGTGTTGAAGAAGTAGAAAACATTGAAGTGAAACTAGCAAAAGACACAAAGGAGGAACGAAAACCAAAACACAAGACCCCCAAAAGCAAAACACACACGTATTAGCCACTGTCCTTTCACCATTTCACACAGGCAGTTTCTGCTTTGTTTTCACTGAACTCTCTCTCTCTCTCTCTCTCTCTCTCTTTATTTACTTATCTCTCTCTCTAAATATTCTTATCTCATGATCCTAAACCTTCCATAAAGCCAAAAGCATTTATTTATATCAAACACACATCTCTTCTTTCTGTTGCATTGAGTTTTCTTCAAAAATGGCCTCTGATCAGCACAACATGCTCCATGAGGAAGGAGGAGGCAAATCAACATGTTCCAGGAGCAGGAGGAGCAATGGAAAGGGTCCAAAGAAGCCACCCCAGAGAGGCTTAGGCGTGGCTCAGTTGGAAAGGTTGAGGCTTCAAGAGTCTTGGAAGAAGATGAGTGAAGGGTCTTCTTCTGGAGGAGTGCTACAAGTGCCACTACCAACCCTCCATGATCACCATCATCAGCAACAACAACTTTTTCAGTGCCACCCTCCTCACCCTCCAGTGTTTGCAGCAAGTGGAGGTGTTCCTGTGAGGCATGGTGCACCATCATCACCAACACCAAACCTTGGCTTTCAGTACTTTCAGTATCCTCAACAACAACATGTGATGATCAATGGCAACAACAACAGTACTATTGGTGGGGATTGGATGCTTCCTAACAGGGTCGGTTCTTTTGGATCTGTGCCTCCACTTTTGGCTGGAACCCCTCTTGAGACCTCAAAAGAGCTCTCTTCAATTCCAAATCTCCATTCTCAGCATGAGTGTTTTGATTTTTGCCTCAAGGTATACATTACTCGTTACTCACTTCAACATCATGCTATGTGTATAAATAATTTGTTATTATGTTGCTCATTAATGTGTTATGATTAAAAATGTTTTTTCTACCCACTTTGTGTGTGTGGAATGTTGATACTGATCCTTCCTAGTGTTGAATATTTCTGTTCATTGCTAGCTTGTTGAGCCTTTTGTGTGTGTCTCAGAAAACACGTTTCAATGAGTACAATGAAAAGGGATCATCAAATGCAAGGAGAGAGAGGGCTTTGGAGATAGGGCCAAATGGCAATGGCCATGATTTTCTCGGATTCATGCCCCAATCTTCTGCCCCAAGCTTTGTTGGGGAAACCAGAGATTTCTATAACAAACTGGTCTATCATGACACTGCTGCTGCTAGTGCTTACACTTGTGCTACTCCCAATCTTGATGAGGTAGATTCATATCCTTTGATTTATTAATTCCTTGATGGTTGTTTGCTGCTACAATGTTTAATGTAACATTATTCCTTAGTGTTCATTTTTTAGAAAAATGTGTACATTTTGGCATTAAGATTTATACAATACAATAACTGTGTTTATATAAATTGGTTTGTTTTTTATTGTGTTAGTGTGTGGAGGTTGTTGCTGTTCACAGGAGGGGAAACTCAGGGTGTGGCAGGGTTTTCATGGAATATGAGTTTTTCCCAGGAAAAGATGGCAGTGGCACTACTTCCAAGGAGCTAGAATTGCCCTCAATAGGTTCAGTTGCTGTAGGTGTTGGTGAAGCTTCTTCTATCACTGTTGCAGCCTATGGAGATTCTGCTTCTAATTATGTTGATTTGTCTCTGAGGCTTTCTCGCTAGAAGCAGATGAAGTGGCACCCTTTTTGGTGTTTTGCTCAAGTACACAGCTTTTATGTTTATTTCCTTTTTGCTGTTAAACAAAATACAAAGCAGAACTATTTTGTGTATGCCCTCCTTGGGAAAATGAAAATCCTCCCCTCTCTATGACTCTATCCTACACAAGATTATGTCATTTAATATATCTTTCCATTTGCTTTCTCTTCTTTTTGATTATTTGATTCATATTCTTTACTAATGTTTCGAATGGTATATACTTATTGACCGGTACCGTAGATTATATTAATTAAATAATTCGGTGGTCAAGATTGATAATCACTTCATCAGTAACCTGTTTGTTGGAAAGGTTTTAAGTACAACTTTTAAAACTACAAATGGGGTCTAATAATCCCGTGCAATCATAAATTATTAGTTGCAGCAGGAGTTTTGGATTATTGCAGTTCATTAATTGTTAGATTCCAGATATTGCTTCTTACTCTTTTGAAGTTTCAACTAATGATATTTCTCCTTCTATGAATCGATCTTCAGTATGCCTTGAAGAGCAAGTTTAAACTATTTTTAAAGATGAAATTTCTAAGCATCTACATACTTACACTCTTTACTAGGACAAAAAATGAAGTATTTGCTTAAAATAAGTTTCGTAATTAAAAATAAGCTGATTTATAGGAATAAGCTAGCAATTGTTATAAATCCAAATTACAAAAGTTGTAAATAAGAAATTAACATTTATGTGTTGTTCTAGGACTACTCATAATTAATCTTGTAGACCTATGAAACAAAGAGGAAAGTAAAATAAAGAAAATAGAGAAACACCTTCATTCTGTTGGATTTCATCAAGCAATTCAAATTTTACTATTATAACACTTCCCACAAAAAACACTAAGTCCTTTCAAACAGAGTTAAAAAAACCCAGGGATACCGATTACCGAGGCATGTTCTTGCTACATGAGAAATTGTGAAACGGAGATGACTTTGTCTTTACATGAAGAAATCGTGAAACAGGCCGCTACAATTATGTTTATTTTTATTAATGATATTCACAACCATTTCAATTTTTCTTGGATGAATATGTAAATTTCAATAACTAAATCCAACCTCAAATAGCCTGAAAAGTCAAAGTCCCATTGGCGTATATCACATGAACGTCTAAGTTACTTATATTATTGTGCTAAGAGAAGACAAGTGTGCATATATACTTATGCAACAATTGCTCTAGTAAACAGGAAACCGACAAGAGAGAATAACGTTATAATTAATTAATGATCAACTTTCTATGTGGCCTAGGTTAAGTTTTTTGAAATCTAAACCCTACCAAGTACTGTTCCATACAAGCACTGTGCATGCTTCTCTCTATTTTTACTTTAATATATGTTCCAAGGTGTTTCTGTTCTAAAGTTAATTTACATCTTTTATGTGCTGAAACACATGGTTGGCATCTCTGTCATGCCGTTTATGGGAGTGCAAGTAAGTAATGCCTTCAGAGAATGCTCCAAAAACCGTGAAAAAGTTTCATTAGAAAAGATGCAAATGCTTCCAAGGATACACTAGCATTGCCATCTGGCACCTATAAAAGCAAGGAAAATTAAACAAATCAAAGTATAAAACCATTAAACCAAAATATAAAAAGAATAATAAAAATGAAAAGAATTAAATGCAACAAGATGCTATGTGCATGCTGATGACAAATCTGTGATGAGAGTATAAATATGTTGAGGCAATAAGGAGGTGACTGTCAGTAGAAGTAGGGATGTGGAAGCTTTTTCAACCTCTTTTTGATAGCTAGGCTGCCTTCGGCTTTATCACCATCTTGTCCTATTTATGCATTATGCCCACCTTTTTCCTTTTCTCTTCCCTCTAGCTTGCTATTGTATTTTTGGCAATGCTGCTTCATTGCTCATGTCTTCATCTCCCTTTTCACACTGTTCAAAGACACACACTCATATACTCTCTTTCCTATATAAGTTTTCAGTTGTTATATTGTAATCCATCTTTACTCTTTAATTAGGTCATGTTAATTTTATGATATGATTTTTCTAAGTAGAGATCTGATTCTTACATAAAAACAATCAAGATCCACGCTAAAAGAACCCAAATAATATAAATTAAATAAAAAATTACGAATTTGGGGTTGTTTTAAAACTATTTACCAATCTGGGGCAGTTGGTCACGCCCAAAATTGGGCATGACCGGTCCCGCCCAATTTTGGGCATGACTAAATCCGTCGCTAAATCGGTTAGCGACCGATTTAGCGACGGAAAATTTGGTTTTTTTTAATTTTTTTGTTTGTGACCAAAATATTCCGTCGCAAAAATTGTTAGTGACTAAAATAAAAATCAAAATTGACGTGTTTTGATTTTTGACGTAAAATATCATTTAATAGTATTTATTTTTATTTTTATTTAATTTGAAAGTATTTTTAGACTGATCTTCATCATAGATATGATCTTTTTTACTTTTATTTAATATTATTTTATTTAATATATTTTTTTAATTTTATATGATTTTATTTAATATAATTTCTAAATTTTTATATGATCCTGTTTGATATTTTTTGGATTTTGTATATATAACTAATTTTTAATAAAATATTTTATTCAATAAAAAACTTTTCAATTTTATTTTTGAATTCGAAAAAATTGAATATTTTTTGATACATCTCATTTTTTATATCGAGACTAACCCCATTAAACACATTATTCTCATCACTCTCATCATCTCTTTCATCCTCTCATAATTTGATAATTCTCTTTCAAAAAAAATAGAAGACAATTTCCCTTTTCTCTTTTTGTTCCAGTCAAAAGCACGCAGTCGATTAACCCGTCATCGAAACTACACTGAAACTCAGACTTTCTGT
>PYAF01000400.1:1585346-1611023 GCA_007407185.1 Glycine tomentella
CCCCATTAAACACATTATTCTCATCACTCTCATCATCTCTTTCATCCTCTCATAATTTGATAATTCTCTTTCAAAAAAAATAGAAGACAATTTCCCTTTTCTCTTTTTGTTCCAGTCAAAAGCACGCAGTCGATTAACCCGTCATCGAAACTACACTGAAACTCAGACTTTCTGTCAATCGGTGACTCAATTGTATAAATTTAGTGTGGCCAAAACATATACATCCAAGCGAGAAAGGGAATTAGAAAGGATCGTCCATCTTTCATGGTGAATGATCAATTGTGCGAGTAAGTAAGTTGGTCACCATCTTTATCTCTCTGGTAAGCACAATGCAATTCTTTGCATTTCAATTTGATTCACTTTGTCTCACGCAGTTCCACTCCTATTTCCAGAGTTCTGCAATGTTTCCCCGCTCCAAGTGCGCTTTGGAATTAATGGGGTGCTACAATTCCGATTATTGTGTGGTGAGTGCACTTTGGGATGAGTGGATCGAGGGGTAAAGTGTGGAATGAGTGCGGAAAAGTTAAGAATGAATGTGCTTTGGGATAATTGGGATTATTATATAAAAAATCCAAAAAAAAAATTAAACAAAAACATATAAAATTTAGAATATCGAAAAAAGTTACAACGGCGTACGATATGTCCTTCAAATGGTCTAACTTTTGATAGAAATGTCCGATCGAGGTGTACGATATGTCGAAATGCTCAAAATTGATAGAAGTAATGAAAAAAATAAAAAATAGCATGCAATTAACTGACTAAATAATTAAAAAATTTGAAAACAAGAAAAATTTGGGATGTTCGAAGATTAAATCACAATTTTGAGGCACTTAGAAGCCTTTTTTGGGAAAATTTTTTGACCAAGTCCCTTTTGGGACTTGCTACCACCTTCTCCTCTCAATTTCGAACGCGTGGTCACCGATTTCGCATCAATCGGACATTCCAGTCAAAAGTTATGACCGTCCGAAGTTTATATACGCATCGCTTCATCTGTGCATGACTGACACGTGTCACGAATTGGTCACGCCCAGAACTGGGCATGACCAACTGCCCCAGATTGGTAAATAGTTTCAAAACAGCCCCAAATTCGTAATTTTTTATTTAATTTGTATTATTTGGGTTCTTTTGCCCAAGATCCACATTGTTTTTCAAAAAATATTTTTTTTTGTCTATCATGCACGATAGTTTCTTTTTTATTTCTATCATGCACGATAATTTTTTGCTCTTTTTTATCGTTATTGTAGCATTTTTCAATTTTTTTTGGACGTTGTTGTAGCTGGTCAATTTTTTCGATTGTATTGTAGCTCATCATAACAATTAGTGTAGTTCGATACAACTGTTATTTGCAAAATGCAAGAAGCGACAAGAAAGAATGTGGAGAGAGCATTTGGTGTGGTCAAATCTTGTTTTGTAATTATCCGTGGTCCATCGTGTAATCGACATGTGGAAGATCATAATTTTGACATGCATTATATTGCATAACATAATTGTTGAAGATGAACGGAATACATACAATGATAACGTTGATGTTGATTACAATTATATTGATGAAGAGATTTCAAATATTGACTATCTCGCGGTATTCATCTTGACTTTGTTGCATACCTGCAAACAAGATGTTATATGCATACAAGAGAAGTTCATCAACAACTTCAAACAGACTTGGTGGAACATATTTGGAAACATTTCGATCACAATAGTGATAAAATTTAATTTTTGTTACTCAATATCGATGTTTATATTTTTTTCCTTCATAAATTTAAATTATATTGATAAATAAATATTTTAATGATTAATAAATTTTATATTTTTGTTATGTTTTTTTAAAATTAAAAATATATAACTAATTATTTTTAATATTTTTAAAAAATTATTTATAAATAAGTATTTGAAGGTGAGTCCCTTGTGGGTCTAAAAAATAGTTTAAGATCTCAAAATGGGATATATTATTGAAGTAAAAAAATTAGGAGATTGAGAGATCTACCAAAAATGTGATTAACAATCTAAAATAAGATCTCTTACTAAACACCCCTTTAGAGTATGTTTGGATGAATCAATTTAAAATTGTAAAAAATTTAAAATTTTAAGAATTTTAAATATTTCAATTGAAATTCTTTCATTTTTAAAATTATGTGTTTGGATAAAGAAATTAAATTTCTTTATTTTTAAAATTTTGTATTTGGATAAAGAAATTAAATTTTTTCGGTTGTTGCTGGATCCTGAGGAATCCTCTACCACATAATAAACTTGGGTTGCCTTTACATCTGAGTTGCAGAGTGGAGTGATAACGGAGCATAGAGTTATAGGGTGGAACGTCTACATAAGAAGAAAATTTTAATTTCTCATATTTTAAAAAAAACTAAAAATTTCACATTTTTAATTATTTAAAATTATGTTTTAAAATTCTAAAAATTTAAATTCTTCATATAAAGACATCTAAATAATAAATTTTAGATTAAAAAATTTTAAATTATCTGATTAATTACTTTTCTCTTTTAAATACTTTTTAGTTTTTATTGACAACATCCCCAAACCATCATAAAGCACACACTTGAAAGCATAATCATTCATCTCCATTTGTAATCAAACACATGGCACTACAAAATTAGGAAGGCAGGGATCGATTCATTAATTCAATTAATTTAATTGCTTCACGTCAAAAGTGCAACTGGGAGATAACTGCCCATTTCAAATTTCATATAACATATTTTTGGTACTTGTAAAACAATTTTATTTTTTTACTTCACAATACTTTTTTATAGTGCTTTTTTTATTCTAAAAAAGTTCACCTTTTTATAGTGCTACTGTTAACATAAATTTAAATTTTTCACGAGTATTTTTTTAGGATTTAATTTTGTCAAGATCAATTATACTGTATTAAATATCAGTCTTTTTTTAACCAGATCTATTAAACCCTTTTTTATTTTATGATGAAATAATTTCTTTTGTAGACATTTTAAAAATTAACGTTAACTATTTGATAAAATTTTATGTTAATACAATTAAAAATAGATTTAAATTATTGATTATAATTACATTTTGTCAACATTAACTCTAAGAAATGATGTTAAGGACTAAAAAATGATAAAAAAAAATTATTTGATATCAGAGAAAATAAACTAAATTTGTGTTTTTAATAAAATGAACGTTTTCTTAATAAAATATTTTTAAAAAATTGAAATTAATACTTAATGTTAACAAAATTGTTTATATTAATATAAAATTCCATTAAATAATAAAAATATTGAAATTATTGCATAAAAAATTACTAAATCAATCAATAATTTTTTCACCTATCCTTTATCGATCTGTTACCATAAATAAACGCAACTAATGAATATCAACCATCCATAAAAAAATTGCCCCTTGACTGATAAAAATAAAGGGAAATGACGTGTCCATTTCTAAGACAAATGGAAAGGATCCACACTTATAATCATCATCTTTTTAAAGGACGTAATCAAGTGTTCACTATATGTGTGTACTTTTTCCTTCTTTGCTTTTTTTACAGCATGTATATATGTTGGTAATTGAGAAGACCTGGCGAAAGTAGGGTTTTATTCAGAATTGATTGATCTTTGATGTATTGATTTCATATTTGATACTTTTCTACCCCCTCCCCCCTCCATCTAAATAACTTAACTATAGCCACATAAGATGATATACATGTCGAACATATGAATCTTATAGTTAAATGTGAATTTGACTCAATGTTGCATTATTGCGTACACATGTAAGCAAATGGGAAAAAAGAAAGGCATGATGAGGCTGTCTCAAAAATGATTCTATTGTGTAACTTACTATGCCATTATCTAAATATGGGTGAAAGGATAATTAGTCCATGTGAGTTATTACCGTGGAGCTAGCATATCCTGAACTTAGAGGGAAGAGAAAAAAAAAACTAATAGAGAATATTGGTATAAACAAAGACTTCACATCATATAATCATCAAAAATCACAAGTTCAATATCGGAATATAAACGATGGAAACTTCACAAAATTATATATATTTCGGCTAGGATATAAAGTTATATATATGTATCCAAAAGATTAGGTAAGATATGAAGAAGAATAAATAATTGGTGCAACGAATTAAGCATCATATTGTTGATAATGACCTTCCTTTTGTCTCAAAAACTTTGTATTTCCCTAATCCCAACGAACCTTCAATTTTCCCCCCCCGAATAAATCTCTACGTTTTCTAATTTGTCCAAACATAAAGTCCACAAACTCACGTACACATTTTTAGTATGGGGTTGCACATATTCTATCAACTATAGACTATAGCACAAGTCCTCTAAATACACTAGAAAAGAAGACAAGAACAAAATGGGCCATCTACGAGGTTGAATCTAAAACCTTATCTGTTAAAAATCCAACCCAAATATATCACACGGTCCACATCAATCTTAACTTTTTTACAAGAACTGAATTAAATAATCGAGTTTACATAAGTATTCTAATTACTCCACTAATAATTGGGATTAGCCATCTTTTTCTTAAGGAATGATTAGCCATGCACATCTTAGTATGCTTATATCGTTTAAATGTTAGTTCTTAATGATCTCGTGATACATAATCGGGTAGGGACTATTCTTTTCAATTTTATCGTCTAAGGGTAAAATTTAAATTAATACATTAAAAAGGATAAGTCCAGACATTTATTATGATTTTTAAAAGTCATAACATTTGTTATAATGTTTTTTACATTAAAGTTATAAAATAATATACGATTTCAATTTTAAAATCGTAAAAAAAATTTTTTTTACGATTTTAAAATCATAAAAAAACTCTTATAACTTAAAATCGTATTTTAAAAAAATTAAAATTAAAGTCATAATTTCTTTTATGATTTTAGTGTAAAATAAAAAAAGAAATCACAAAATAGATGTTACGATTTTCAATTTAAAAATCATAACATTTATTACAACTTATACTTTGAGGTATTAATTTAAATTTTACTTTCAAATAATAAAATTAAAAAAAATTACCCCTAATTAATCGTTTGGCCTACACAACCGTTAATTTCTTTCTTTTTTTTTCTTTTCTAAATTCTCATGATGTAAAATTCATATTGAAACAAGGTTAATACAGAGGACAACTCTCGGTTGTACAAGACAAATATTGAAAACAACTCTTTATTACTTGAAACTACAATCAAATTAAAGAAAATTAAGTTCTTTATTAGCTACACCATCAGAAGAAGATACACCTTCCATTTAAATGAACATCACACTTTCTTAATTACTGCAACAAATTCAATTTAAAATCTTTATATAAGTGAGGACGTGAGAGATAAGATGCGAGTTTTAGCATTTTTCATGCATGGCTGGCGGGCTTAAGTTTTTAATTCATAAAAATGTGACCCAGGATGAACAATTGAGAAAAAACTGTCTCAACACCCCTTTTCTACAACACCTTTGCATGTAACAGAAAAAAAAATTCAAATAAAGTGTATTATTAGCTAAAAGTTGATAATTTTTTTGCTCTTTGTCAAATTTAAATTTAACTCCGTACGTACAGGAATACAAACTCAACATGCTGATACTCAACGAATCATAAAATGGCATACAATCTTGATGAATAAAAAGAAAGTGCATAATTAAAATAAAAACTTGTAAAATTATATAAATTAAAATGAAAAATATTTAATTTACATTTTTTATACAAAATTGCATATTAAATAACAAATAAATAGTTTTGCGCATATTGTATAATATATATTTTTAATTAATTAAAATATAATATATATTTTTAATTAAAATAAAAATTAATAGCTCGTGCAATAATGATATATATTATATTAAACCAAACCAAGCAAATAACCCAGTGAACTAGTACATACTGCATAGTGTTCGTGAAAAGGTTCAATTTCCACTAGGTCATTTTTTTCTCTTTCTATTTTCCATTCATTTTATCTCTTTGCCACGCAAGTACAAAAACTAATTAATTTCAAAAATTGGAGACCCAAACTTTAAATGAAGAATTATAAGAGGATAAAAATATAATTTAGCCTAATTTTTTATTAAAAGAATGAGAAGAAATGCGTCTCGTAACATTTTTAATTAAATAGCAAACATAAAGTAATCTAAAGTAAAACAATTCATGATCAAACTTTTGTTTTTCAAACCACGGTTATTAAAAAAAAAAAAAAAAACCTAAATTTATATCCAGTAAAATGATCTTCGAAGATTGATTTGGGAATCGAATTACAGGTACACATTGTTTTGCTTTCGATTTGTTATTCCAGGCCTTCATTTATATGTCCCAAAACATGAACCATATCCTCCTTTGTTGGGCTAGCCTGAAATTCCACGAAGACATTGGGCTCATTCTAAAAGCGTTTGATAGGCTGAAATATGAATTTACTATTAATCATTCCGAAGAGCTTAACACCCACGGCTGTTACAATAGATAATAAAGTAGTGAAGATTAATATAGTAATATTGTTTTTAAAGAATAAAGGTGAACAATTGTAACACTAAAAACAAAATATGAACAATTCTAATAGAAATTACAAAAGGAGATTTGGATTTAAATTTTCATATAGATAAATATTAAAAATCAAAATAAATAATAAAATTTGATTTTACAAATTTATTTTAATATTAAAAATACAAGAACGCAAAAAGATAAATTTGAATTCAAATGAAAAAAATATTAGAGTATATTCATTAAAATTTGTATATATATGTTATAATTAAAATTTGTAAAAAGTAAATATTTTTTGCATTTATGATAAATAAATTATATTGTGATACAATGTTATTTTTAATTATTGACAAATTTTTTAAAAATATTAAAATCGAAAAAATACAAGAAGGAACAAAATTGACAAAGAACAAACTTATAGAAACTAAAAATGAAAAAAATAAATTATAGTGATAAAAATTTAATAAATGTAAACTTATATGTTAAGAAACGGCGATACCGATACAACATTTTCAATACATTCCCGATACGAGACTTCGATACGTTACTTCAAAAATACTAATATTTTGATATATTTTCGATACGTCTTAATATCAAATAATTTTTTTTATATAGAATGTATTTCATATATAATACATCGTAATGAAAATTAAAGAGAATAAAAATACAATAAAACCTATTATAAATAATGTGAACATTATTCTTTGAATTAAATTTTATATTATATCTCAGTAGTTTTTACCATTATGTTTATGTCAATAACTTCCATTGACCAGCATTGACAAATTGTTATTGGCATAAGATGTTAATTTTAATTAATTAAAAATACTAACAATAATATGACATGTGTCCACATTAATTAATTAATTAATTAATGTAATTTAGTAATTAAATCAGAGTGGCAGGAGTGGTAATTGAGGGAAACATGGAGGTAAAAAAAGAGAGGGTAGCATTAGATGAAGTAAAGAAAGAGAGAGAAAGTGAGAAACGAGTGAGTGGTTGGTTACCAAGGGAGCGACAGAGAAAGAGAAATAGAATGATCGGAGTGGTCATGGTTATCAAGGGCGGTGGATGCGGCGATTGTGGGAAGTGGACGAGGTTGGCGCGAATCGCCGAGGAGGAAGAAGAGCAACAGAACTTGTTGTCGCTGGTGATGCTTCCTTCCTTCAAGCGAACCAACTTCTCCAACAAAAAAACTACGGTGGAAGTGGAGGAGGAGCAAGAACGACTATACAGGTGAGCACTGGATACGTAAAAATCCGTATCCCCAACATATCCGTATCGGACGTGTGTCCGATATGTTGAATTTTTTTTTTTTCGCGTATCGGTGCTTCATAGCTTATATGGACTAAAAATAAACAAAAAAACTTATAAGAACCAAAATTGAAAAAATACGAATTTATTAAAACCAAAAACATATTTAAACCAACATCATGAAGTTTCTATTTTGATCTTTATAGTTTCTAAGCATTTCAGTTATATTTTAATTTCTTCTTTTCTCTAATTAAAACTTGTTTGATAGACAATTTTTTTTTAATAATTTCTAACATTTTTGAAATGTTATTTTAAGTAGTGTTTTTTGTCTAGACCACAGACAATCCTTATCGAGCTGGTTAAAATTATTGTAGATGACAAGCTCTTCCTCCAAGTATGATGCAATTGCATATCCAAAACTTCTAATTAAGTTAGAATAATCTCATGTCAGTTTATCAATACACTTAACGGTTTTTAGTGTTTTTTAAAAGCTAGTTTATAGATTTTTATATTTTAGTATCTTCTTATTTGTAAAATACTATTAATTTTTTTAATATCCTTTTAAAATAAAGCATGCTTTTTTCCCTCATTCACATTATATTTCACAAAATCGACAATAATAAATATTAAATTTATTTTATATTTGTATTTTTTTAATTTTATTAGACGATTTATTTTAATTGTTACCCTAAATAACAAAATAAATACAGTAGAATACATAATATGAAGAAGAAAAAATTGAACAACATATAACAGAAAAAAGTTCTTTATCTTTCTCACTTATATTTATTCAACTAGCTCATTTTTATCAATGTGAAACTTCATTTTTACATTTAGTATTTCAATAATCTATATCTTAATTATAAAATTTTTTTCTCTTGTAACTCTCTCTCAAGTGAAAATCTTTATTCATTTCGCGAGTAATCCAATAACAATCCTTAGAATTTAACCATCTGAATTAAGGAAAGAAATTAAAAATACAAACAATTTTTTTTATCAATTATGACTGGTTAATTTTTTTAGAGATTAAAAACGTAAATTAACATAAAAATGATTGCTCTAATTATTTTTTACGGAATGTTGTCGAAATGAGGTTTTCTCATGCACTTTTATTCGAAAGCTGCTCTGTATTTAGCAGCGAGTTAAAATGCAAAAACAGATAAACGATTACGACACTGGTCAATGTGATAAGAAATATGGAGTACCGAAGTGACTAGCCAAACTAACAAATTGTTTGGACAACAGAGACTATGTTTGTTCGTTTTGACAAAACCATGGACGGACTAACAATAACTCATTCTTCTTCTAAAATAATAATAATAATATCTCATTATCGTGATGTCAACTTTTACGTAACTCTACTTTATCTGTTAGGATTAAATATATCTGTATAGGAAAATATTTGTTTTTTCTTTCTTTCTAGTTTCTCATTTTTGAAAATATGTATTGTATAATCTTTATTTTCATAAAAATTGTCTTTATTTTTATTTTTAATTATTAAAAATAAAACCACACATGACCAAAATACAAACTATAAGAGAAGATAATTTGTTTATAGAAACTAAAAATAAACATTTTCTTATTTATAAATATTACAAACATTATATATATATAATCCTATCTTGTATATGAAAAAATGAAAGGTCCCACAAGAAGAACAAATGACATAAAATGGACCCCATTACACTATCAAAAGATACTTAGGACAATATGACCCACAAGCAATCTTTAAAGCCATTATAAAGGTTGGAGAAAAAAAGGGCTGCCAACATGAAATGATAGTAAATATTGTGATATATATATATATATATATATATGATGTTCGAGTTTCTGACAGTAGCTTTTATACTATTATCAACGTATTAACGCAATGTTGATTAACTACAGGGATTAGTTTTTCGTAAGTTGACAAAAAAAATATAAATCTCATTGAAAAATAAATTTATATTTAATGTCCAATCGCATTTTAAACAAGATTTTTTTCGGATAAATTCTTCATACTTGTAATGACCTGAAAAATAAACATTTTCACTCTCCATATCGAGTTTGAGAAAGATAGGAAAAACAAACATAAAGGTGAAAAATACTGGATTTAGGGACTAATTAAATTCCTAGATTAATTTTTCATAAGAGTATGTAGTTAGATGTATTAATGACTCAATTTAAAACTAACTACAATTTCAACAACTTTCAATTAAGAAAATATTTCAAAAATCTAATTAAAAATTATCAAATAACTTAAAGACCTACATATTAATTTAAGCTTCATTTAATGTAAAAGAAAAGAAAGTATTAAGAACAAACAGAAAAAAAATACGTTTTTTTCTTGACATATTGTATAAATAATAACTACTTAAAGACTGAATATCAAGGTAATTTAATCAATTCATGATCAAAATGTACGTTATAAACAAATCATATACTACTTATTATATGAATAAAATTGTTTTTTTTTTAAAGACATGAATAAAATTGGTATACACGCACGCAATAAATTCTGCCGGGAAGGAAATAATGGTGATAATTAACAATAGCGTATATTAAGTGGTATTGTTATGGTTGATGACGTACGTGTAACGTGAATATTAGCTCCATAGCCTCCATTCATCTGAATCTTCTGATGATAAGAAGCAACAGTAGCAGCAGATGCTAGGTTTTCTGCAGAAAGAAACATATGCATGAGAAAGACGTGACAAGTGATTCTATTCAGGGCGCTTACGTTATTTTGTCGGTGCGAGAAGGTTATATATATATATATATATATATATATATATATATATATATAACTTAAACATCTATTTCTGGCTTATTTTCCAATATTAATTCATTTTTGTCTCCATAACAAAAAAAGTTAGAGTTCTACATTCAGACATTACTGTATAGTTTGGATTTGTTGCCCAACTACTTATGTCGAGTCACAGTGAGGATTGTACAAGTTTTAGATATCCTATTTAATGATTTGTTATTTTCCTTATTCTTCTTGCTACTTTTGCTTACTATGAGTTGTTGATTTTGCATTTTAGATCATGATTCAATGAGTTTTTGATTTGTATATTAAGAGTTGTTGGTTTTGTTTTTTGTATCTCTTTTTCTTCAAAATCTCAAATCCACATCTTCTAACAGTTTCTATCACTAGAAAATTTGTAACATTTAACAGCTAGAAATTGAGAATTGTTGATTTTGCTTATTGCATTTGTTTATATTGGAGTACAAATATAAGGTGAAGTTCTACATTAAATAGGAATAAGAAGATTAAGCACCCTATATGAGTGAGAAAAATATCCATAAATCTAAATATTAAGATTTTGGATTAAAATGTGGTGTCAAATTTATTTATATTCTCTATCACTATTTTATCTTATAAATAATCATATTACATACTTATTTTAAAGTAATATATGATGTAACCTAACAAGATAAATAGTATTTAATTAGACTTATATCATGTCACATCATTATTAAATTTTAATATAAACTATTTTTAGGAAGTTTAAAAATATTACTTATTTTGAAGGACTAATGTCCTGTTTGGTAAATAAAGTAAATAAAAAATATATGAGATGGATGAAAATAGGTGAAAAATATTATAATGAGTCATACAAATTTTAAAATTATTTCTACTCTATTCTTTTCTAACTAACTAACAATAGTTTTTTCTATTTCCTTTTTTCCAATTTTTTCTCTACCAAACAAAGAAAATTAAAGAAAAACAAAGCATGTTTGTAGGAATTAAAAATACATTCTATTCGTGTGTTATTTAAATTTGAGGATCTTTACAGGTTTGTTCATTTAATTATCAATTAGTTTATCTCCACAATTTTCATTCATTAAGATATCGGTCTGTAATGCATCAAAGTCCATTTAAGGGAAAGAAAAGATATTCATAAAAAAATTTAAAATAAAAATTACGTTTAGAATAATTTTTAAAATAATTATTATAAAAATAAACAAAATTATCCCTTCAATTTTTAATTGGCTGACGGAGTTAAATTCGTTTATAATGCATGTACTATTTATTCTTTCTCTGGATTACAGACTTATCCAACAGCCGCGAATACTGGTCCTGAATCCGGTTCAGGATCGGGGGAAAACACTGACTTTGCTACTACCTCCCATCGTTAGCTTGGAAGGCTAGGGGTCATAGTGTGATATCAGACACTGAAAAGACTTAACAAAAGTTATTATATTAAATTTTTAATCTAAATTAACAAAATATAAAATTTATTGATGATATTATTTTTTATGATTTTATACAATAAAAGAAATTTTCTAACTAACCAATTAAAAATGAGATTAAACAATCTCATCTTATGTGTGTCAATAAAGTTTCACTTAATTATTTAATTAGATTCTTTTATACATAAATTTTTATGTAATTTTATTCGTTCACTTAGGATAAGATTATTTAACTTCATTTTTATTTGAGGATGGTTAGACCATCTAGTTTTGTTTTTGTTTTTTTTATATATTCATGCACGTTTATTCAACAGCTGCTCCATCTTTTCTGCAAAAGCAAATTAACAGTGAGTAAAAATGCAAAACAAAGAAACGGTTAAAGTGACTTTATAAAAATCTTCCACACCCACCACTCACTTTAGCAAGGCAAAGACAATCTTGGATTTACCAAAATGATGGTCCAAACTAACAATAACTCACTATTGACAATCTCATGCACGTAATAATCACCTGAGCATAGATAATGTTTGATTTGCAAAAGCTATAAAGCCGAACTGATAATAATTCATTCACGTGGGATGTCAAGCTTTACATATGGCTCTACTTTGTCTTATATATATTGAAAACGGCAAGATACCATAAAAGAACAAATGGCATAAAATGGACCCCGGGGATAATTATCAGATAATCAGGTACAAGCTATATATCTTTAAATCATAATAAACCATAATTTAAATGATATTTTATATTAATTTTCATTTTCATGTATTTTATTAGTATAACTCATATTTAATTTGGACATTAGATTTTATCTTACAAAAGTATAATCCTTCAATCAAGTCAAAAAGTTAAAAACTATACAATTTCATAAAAATTTGATGTTAATTTTACTTGATAACGGTCATGGTGGATATTATCATGATTGTAGTGAGTTTAATTAAGGAAACTATTTTTAGGTGTATAATTAAAGTAATTATTTTTAAGAATTTAATTAAAATATTTATCTATAACATACCTAATTAAAGCAATTATCTCTTACAAATCATATTAGAATACATATCTATAATGTGTCTAATTAAAATAATTATCTTTGGAGATCATATTAGAGTATCTATTTATACTGTTTAGGAATTTATAAATAAGAAATTGGAGTCTGTATTTGGGAATTCGAAATTCATTATACATTTTACAAACAATAAGAACTTTTGAGAAGAGAACTGTATCAAGAATAATTAGGGTTCAAATCTATAAGGGTTTTTGATCTCTTTTATTTCTAATGCAAAATTGTATGTTGTTTAGTTATTCTATGGCCATGGTTAGCTAAACTCCATATTGTGATATAGTTGTACCCATGCACTTCAGTTTCTCTTTTTAATAAATTTTTTTGATGTTATTCATTTAATTGTCTTTCTATTGCTTTCACTTCTATATTGGTGTGCTAGTGACTATCTTATTGTAATTAACTGACCTATAGAATGATAGGGTTTATAAAGCTTGCATAACCAAACTCGAAACATGAATCCCCTTTTTACAAACTTCTCTATTATTCATCCTTGACCCTAAATTAAATCGCAAATGACCAATATAAGATTAATTTAGGGAAAGAGTATTCTCAGACCTTGACTATAGGCTAATAATTAAAATAAGAGGTATTAAGCAATTAACTGGTAATTGAGAGTTCTTAATTAAAATAGGAGTTATAAAAAAAATGGAACATGTGAAATCATAATCTAAATCACTTTTATTCATATATATCTTTCATTTGAAACGGTTGTTTGTCTTTAATTTATTTTCTAAATGCAAATACAAAAAATCTTAAATTAAGACAAAAACTTAAAATTATTTAATTTATACGATTTAGATTATTTGAAAACACAACTAATCTTAAAGATATGATGTTCGAACTTTCGAGTCCAAAGTCTATAAAGTACACTTATCCTTAGCGAATACATATTTTATGCATTAAATCATCATAAGGGTTGAATAAAAATAGGCATGCCAACATGGAAGGATAGTGTTGTCTAAATTATAAAAAAAAGTGATTGTCATTCTATGCCATATTGCATACCGTCATGGTGTTGCCTCATTCTCGCTCTACCAAGTAGGATCCTTCCTCCTCCTTGATTGGATGATATCAAGGATGATATGGCATTTTCTTTTTTGTTTTAAAAATAAAAGTCTTTATGAGATATATTCAATTTAAAGTGGATAAAATTATTATGTATGAAAATAATTTCTTTCTTAATATTCAACACAACTATATATTGTATATTCAATATTCAACTTCAATTCAAAATAATTGATTAAACTAGAATGATGTTATTTTAACATTCATCAATTTCAAACACTTCATTAACACATTATATGCATAAACATTAAGAAAAATGTATTTCTTCAAATTTTGAGCTAAAATAATATGCATATACCTCAAATATATAGACCCTATTAATGCCACACATGTTAGCGCACTTATTTATTTTTTTACCTATCAAGTTTCAACAGTGTTATAAGCAAAAAAGTGTATAATCCGTCACTGGTTATATGTCCCAATGATGCAACACATGTATAAGCTAATAAATCAGACACAACACAAAACGACAATAATTATTGAGTTGCTCCAACTTTATCTGATCCTGAAATATTCCATTACCATTGAGTTGAATAATTAAGGAAGGATGCGGAAATTTCTAGTTACGTTACATTACGACTACCAGTAGTCCAGTACCAGTCCGGACACACTTTCTCTCCGGTACAACTTGCGGCTATGGACCACTTTGAAAATCGGTCGTCAGGGACCACCTCAAATTAAATTTTATGAATTACGATGGAAATTGAATTACGTTATGCTCTGTGTTTTTTAAAGAAAAAAAATAGGAAAGAAAAATGTACTGTTTGAATATATATAAAAATAAAAATAAAAATAAATAAGTTGAGAAAATTTTCACTTATTTTGAAAGTGTAAGTGAAAAAAAAGAAGAAAGTGTATAAATAACAGTTTAATTTTTATATACTGTTATTTTTTTTAAAAAAATATCATCCCTAATATTTCGATTCATATACTTAGTGTGGTGTATACCTATATCGTTGTTATCAATAAGATAATAAAACATTTGGGATATACGCTTACATAGAAAGTAACTAAGTATATATATATTTGCATTTAAAACTACGTATATATTTTAAGCCCTCCCTTTAAAACACATTTATTTCCAAAACCAAAGCAATGACACAGTACGAACAACTTATACATTTTTCTTACCTACAATCACAAAGACGCCTATAATAAGTAGCCACGAACATTTTGAAAGTGTCTTCTTCTTGTCATTTCATTCCTTAATATATATAACTATTAATAAAGATACTTATTTTATTTGATGTCCTTTTTCTTCTAAATATTTTTATCCTTAATTATATTATAAATTAATGTCACATTTTATTTGAACTTCCAACTATAATAACATCTTTTAAAATAAATTATACCTAACTTTATATATAAATAACTTCTAAGTATAGGAGATGTATTTTTTACATTAGTTTTTAATAATAACATATTCATTCTCTTATCTACTGCTAGATCCAATTTTCTTTTTTATGATCAAAGGGGCTAATAACCCAAAACAAACAACTTAACGCTGATTACAATCTCCAAAAATAAGATTGTTTGCTAGATCCGATGTTGTACCACATATATATTTATACATACATACAAAAGAAAAAAAGCAAAAAATGAGGCATTACACAACCTTATTCATTTTCTCAATAGATTTGTAGGCCGGTCTTACCCATAACCTAAAGCACACAAGGGTTAGTCAAGCACATGCAAGGGGAATATGGGGTCTGACTTAAGTTATCATGACTTGACCACAGATCCGTATGGATTCGTACTCATTTATGATGATTCAATCATCAGGAAACTTAGAAAGTGCATAGGAACCTTACACATTAAGGTACCAAATCATTGTCATTATTTTTTCAAGAAATAATCATGCAACTTCTCAAGGGTATACACTACATTAATCTTGGTGACGACTAAGAAATTATTAGGGTTAAGAAGTCGATTACTTGATCATCTTGACATCCAAGGTACTATCCTAACTTAGGATTCTATTCTCACAACCGGTGCCCTCAAGACCTCACCATAGGTCTCTTCCTACATCTCGCAACATACCAAACCGTACCTACCCATACAAAGGCACACATTATAATTTAATTATTTAGTTTGTTTTTTATGAAGTTTTTCTTAAGATGTTTTTAATTCTATCAATCTAGTATTTAATAATATTTTAATACTATGATAATCTTGATTACTAAAAAAAATTTAAAAATATAATTCACTATTATTAGACCATTTTTAACGTTTGCACCATAAGTTATCGAAAACCATATTTTTCCTCCTACTAAGAAAAGTGTGGTAAGATTTAGTCGATAGAGATGTGGTAAAATTTAAAAGGTGGCAATGTATGAAAGATTACATTTATTAACATTACTTTATATGGTCATTAAATTTACCGAATATATTCTACAAATTAGATCACTTTTAACGTTTTTATTATAAGTGAAATATGTTTCTTCTTATTAAGAAAGTGCGGTGAGCTTTATTCGATTATTTTTTTATACGATGGAGAAAAAAAATTAAAAATACAAAGAAGATTGAATTTATTATCATCACTGTTTTCATTAAATTTAAAAAATTGGCGTGGGATGTATACCCCCACATTATTGCTTAATATATAAGTCTATTGTGACCATTCAATGTCAATATTATATATAATACAATTACAAAGTGATAAGACAGGAGAGAGGAAAACAAGACATAACTACTAACAAATTGATGTTACATATGTGTAACTCTGCATTGTTAAATCCGTATTTTATTAGCACATTTTTAACAAATTAGCGTAATATTTTGTTTACTTTATTATTAATTTTATGATAAAAATATCTCTATCTCACGTACACATATAATGGTTAAGATTAGAATCATTAAATTTTAAGAAAGTAAAAAATAATTTTAAAAAAGTTATTCTTAAAGTAATTTAATATTAGAACCATTGAAGTAATTCTAATTGGTTTTTGGTGTAAATAAATCGTATGTGCATCTTGCATGATATTAAACTTGGAGCTAACACTTTTTTTATAGTGTTGTTTGTAGCACGCTAAAATTTTGACAGCTTCTATTGATCTTTAGTCATTAATATTTTAGTTATGACACTCCTCTCAACTTCAAATGTTACTTACTGTAATTATTGTATTTTTTGTTTTTTTTTTTTTACTAAAAAGTTGTCATTTTTTGGATTATTCCCACAAATTGGGTTCTTCTAAACATTTAATCATAAGTTGATGAGACATTCATTTTCCTTTTCAAAGAAATACGATTTTTGTTGTGTTTGATATGGCTCTTTTTCTTCTTCTCATCTTTTTTCATTGACCATAATATTGTCCAACTCAACTTATTGAGTAGAAAATGGTGAAATATGAGTTTTTGACGTCGGATGCCGTATTATGCTCTTTTTCATAATTGGTCGTCACTAATATCCATAGAAGGGTTAATTGTGATGATTGAAACATAGAGAATTGATATGGATGAAATAGGAGTCTAAAATATTGAAAATTTGTCACATTATGATTATTTTGTGGGTTGGATAAATTTGGAGAATTTTAAAATTTTGGATTTGTGAAGTGTTGATAATTTGAAATCAAATTAAAATACATATTCATATTCAATGAATTTTAATTTGGATCCATCTAATGAAAACAAAAAAGAAGTTGAGAATATTTAGAGTGAGAATAAGAGAAATTTTAGAGGTTTTAGGTGTGAAAAAAAGGATTGAAGGAAATTACAACGGAGTTTAAATTACAACGAAGATTTTTTATGAAGGAAATTACAACGAATAACACAATTAAAATAATAATATTTTAAATATAAAACCTCTTCTTTTTTTTATTAAATATGCTAAAGCACCGATGCTTCAAAAAACAACCCGTGCTTCCTTGACAACTGGCCGTACGTATCTACAGTGGGGTGTGCTTGAAGCAACTGGCTTAATTCGGAAGCAAAGTTGCTTCCTTTTATGACGTTAAAGTTGCTTTTAGTGCAGGAATAGAAAAGGGAGTGATATTATGTATAATTTAGAAAAAGTTCAACCAATTAGTGTAATTCATTCTTTTTAAAATATAAGACTTCCTTTATTATTTATTATATTTTCACCTATCTCTCTCCTTGTGACTTTTTTTCTTCTATTTATCTTCAATACATATTTTTAATTAAATTTTTCATCCACCGTGTTTCTTTTTCCTCTATCAAACGTGATAAATGACAATAGTGGTCACTACAGATTCCATCTTATATATTCCTGTCTGTCCCAGCCAGAAAATACGTCATACGTTTTGTTTCAGCCTATATAAATAGATCATCACAGGCAAAGTCACAGAAAAAGTTATATGGCGTGTGTAGGATTTCAATGACCTAAACACATCTACATATATATAGATCCTAACCTACCACAAAATGCGATATATAGCGAAGAAAATCTACATACCTTCCCCTTGGTTTAAATTAACTTTCAACTTCACTACAAATATATTAAAAATAAATAAAGCCTTGAAAGTTACTATATCTCATTTCCTGGCTTACGAACAAAATTGGTGATGACGAATTCATCACAGCTAGCCTTAAAGGTTCAAACTGAACGTGCATAGTTTACATGATTGAGATTTAAGACAATGACGAGCACTATCGTGCGTGTTGCTTCCTTTTTTTATTTTAATTGTTGCCTAATACTTTGGCTGTTTTAAATGTCATATAGCTCGTATGGAATTGTTACATCATTCAGTCTTATACACAATATATATTAATGGTCGAATTTGGTCCATCAACTCGCCACTTCATCTTGATGCACATTTTATTGTATGGTCTCCCTGTGATGTTTATTTATCGTCTTTCTCACCTTGGGTTTATGATTAAATTGATACACGAAATAGAAATAATAAAGTAAAGTAAAATGAAATAATAGATTTTCGTTATTTGTATTGTTTAAAATGGGACGAAATAAATGAAACTAGATGTCTATCTGGTACTTGTTTTTTAATTTCCCTCTTCTAGTTTAGAAATTTGAGATAAAACCAGTTTTTTTAAAAATATTATAAAATATCTAAATTACAATATTACAACAACTTTTATCCATTGTAATCTATTTTATTTAGACTTAAATATGAATTTAATCTATGAAAGTTTTCGATTTTGAATGTTGAGCCTTCAAGTTTATTTATTTCTAGTCCTTGTTAGTGTTGGAAAGCAATTCAAATATCTAATTTTAAATCTCTAGGATTGTTTAGATTTAAAAGGATATTATTTTATCTCTAGAATATTGTTTAAATTTGAAGATATTAAATTAAAAATTTATTTTCTCTTTTAAGATTAAGATATTAAGGTTATAAATAAAATTTTCTAATATAAAAAGAACTGAGAAAGTGATCATGTGAACGGATAGAAGATTTATAATTTTTTTTACAGAAAACTTGTAATGAAGATGATTAATTATTTCAGAAGTTCCTCTGCATAATATATTTCAATCTTTTCCAAATATATCTCAACACACAAAGATAAAAAAAAAATCCGATCAATAAGTTCTCATTTTTTAATTTTGATCCTATAATTTTTTATTTTATTTTATTTTATTCTTATTAATGTAAGTTTTTTCAATTCTAGTCTCTTAAAGCAAGAAATTATAAAGACTAAAAGAGAAAAAAATAAAAAAATTAAAGAGACTAAAATTGAAAAAAAAATCAAACTTATTAAAATAAACAAAAATTGCAGAAAAAAATTAAAAAAGTAAAAATTTATGGGAACTAAAAATTATAAAAATAACTTACAAGAAAAAAATTTAAAAAGCACAAATTCATAGAACTAAATTCATATTTAACCTTTTTATTTAATATCAGTATATTAAGATCATAAACACACATAACAAAGGTGCACTTTCTGGCATCACTATGTAGTCATGAGAGGAAAAAAAGAGACCACCAAGTGTGATAGTCAATTAACGAGGGATTGTTCTAATTTAATAAGTTTAGAATTCGAATTATAAATATTACGTTAAATAATTAAAAGAAAAAAATTGTTATTCATAATATTTTTATTTATTCGATTTTTTTAAAAAAATAATACACATTATTTAGAAGGAAAAAAAAGGGTGGTGGGCAGTCTAGCTGGCAGTAGTGCGGTCCCTATGGACCCAAAGGAATAAAATAATTTTTTGGTTACTGATTCTGTAAAATTTTAATTTCCTCTTGGTCCTGGTTGTTGAAATCTAAGATGGAGGGGTGTTCAAAGTGTCACTGAATGAATCGTCAATGTGTCTGATGCAATTAAAATGGCATCACATGCATGTAAAGTGAACTGAATATGGCAGGAGAGTATCACATGGGTTGCAAAATTTCTGTCTTTGAAATGAGACCTTAATTGCTGTGTGTAATAACAGATACCAAGAACCTAGCACTGTATCACAGTTTGAATCAACGAATCGTGGAACAAGGCATGCATGCGTGTAACATCACAGGTCTGGCTCAGTGTGGCTTGTTATATATATATATATATATATATATATATATATATATATATATATAGTGTTAGGAGGGGTACTGGAAGCTTATGCGTTTTACATAATGTAGCTGCTGCAAGTTTGATGAATAGATGCCATCAATTCAGATCGGAGAAGTTTATGTTGCAGATGGAGTGCAGTTGCAAAAACAGATAAACTTGTGGGAGTTTATTACACGGGCTGAAACTTTGGTGGGAAACTCATAACACAGTGCAAGATTTATGTTAAGTGGGATTTTATATATGTCCACTTAGGATATATACACAGATTATATCGATCAAACTGTGTAATTGTTGACACTACTAGTGTTTACAATCCTTAACTATTTATAATATTTCTATTTTGATCTTTAAAAAAAAAAAAAAAACACATATACTTCATGATGATGCAGTATATCGACTGTGACCTCGTACATCTTATGTTGCAATTAATCGCGTCACAGCATGGAGGTACGCGAAATGATTCGTTTTTAAAGTGATGTTAGTTTTGATATTTATTTAAGTTTCTTTTCCTGGGGCAGTAAAAAAAAAGTTTCTTTTCCTGGTCTTGCTTTTTACATAGGAATTTATCTCTCTTTTTTGAATTGAATGGAAAAAATTTCATGCATTCCCAAAAGAATAAAAAATGTTTCCACCAAAAGGTGATACCAAAGGTCATTCTACTTTTGGTTCACGGGTATGGATCATCTATGAATTCGAACCGATCCGAACAGTTTGGATTGAATCATTTATATATTTAGGTCAAAATTAAATTGAAAAAATCGTTCATATACAGGTTGGGTCACATATTTATCCATTGACCCGATCCGTAAATTCGTATATATATAAATTTTAAAACTAAAAAAATATTTTGACAACAAAAAAATGTGTGGAACTGTAAATGTCTAGGCTGAATAAAGGGCAAACCCATAATCATTTTATCTCATCTAATCTTTGGTGTGAAGGTGTGGTACTATAAATGTCACGGGTTTAGGTTTATTTTTCTTTTACATTTTTGTGTTCTGTCTCATCTCATCTTCTTCTATGCGCTTCAGCTACTTCTGTTCTCTCTCATCTCATCTTCTTCTCTATAGTTCTGCACCAGCTCCTTCTCTGTTCTCTCTTATCTCATCTCATTAAATCGATCATAAGGTTTTCCTCTGCGCTTTCTATTTCTTTTTCGAAGCTCTTTAACTTCTATTTTTCTGATTTGTATTCATTGGAATTTTGATGGAAACATGGATGAGAAGAAAAGAAATAACCTTCATTGTTGAGTAGTGACTCAAATTTTTTGTTATAGTAAAGCTTATTGCAAGAAATTAATTTGTAAAAAATAGCTGTGATTCAAACTATTATAGTAAATCTTGTTAAATAACCTTTTGTTTTAATTTATATTATAAGTCTATTTTAAAACATTATGTTGATGATATTAAATGAATCATTTTTACTATTTTCATACATTTGATAATATTGTGTTAATTGTATTAGATATTTGAAAGAATCATGATATAAAATAGTAGTTTTAAGATAAAAATTAAATGGGTGACCCGTTGACCCCAAACAAATCGTTCATGAACGGGTTGAGTTGGATTTCAATTTTTTTTCTTCTATAAACCGAACCGAACCGATTAAATTTGATTTGATTGGATCCTAAATTTAACAAAAATCGATCTGAATCGATCCGATTTATAACACGCTTAACTTTTCCTACCACGTATGTGAATTTAAAAATAATTCATTTAAGAGTTAAAAACGGATTATGTAAAATATAAGTTACAATACTCAAACAATTTTACAATTCATCGTTCATATATAATAACATGCATGATATATTGTATAAAATATAAAACGAAGAGTGCGCAAAAGTTATTTTGTTTAATTTGTTTGTAACCAAGTATGTTGCATAAAATATAAAACATGTAAAAAAAATATATATATATATTTTGTTTGTTTTTGAAAATAGGGACGGTTCACGAATCGTAGAGATATGTCAGGAGAGAGAGAGAGAGATCTGTTTTTACAAAATCAAAGAATGGATTTAAAACTGAAAAAAGAACTACGTCCCATACGTCCCATACGTCCCATAATAATATTGTGTAAAAAGAAAAAATTTAGACTAAGTTTGACAAATTATTTTAATTAGTTTTTAATTTTTTATTAATTGATTTTTTTATTGTTTGGTAAATAAATTTTTAAAGTAATTTCTAGTATTTTTTTTTAAAGCTTTAGTTTCTAATTTTTAATTTTTTATTATCTTTTTATTCTTAAAATATTTATTTGATTTTTTATTATATTTTTTAAATATATTATTTTATATTTTTAACCAATTTTATTTATCTTTTTTCAACTTACAGCTAAACTTTTAACTAATTTTAACGAACATAACTGTATTTTAAAATAATTATTATTTTAATTTTTTAATATAATATTAATAATTTTATCACTTATATATCATTTAATATTAATGATGAGTTAAAAAAATAATGATAATAAAATTAATTTTATAAAAATTTTATTCTTTTTTAGTTATGTATTCTTTTTTCATTTGTGAAATAAATTAGATTATAATTATAATTAGAAGAATTGAGTAATACAGTAGACGAATAGAGAATATTTTAAATGTTTAATCTTAATTACTACTTTCGTTTCATATCTATGATGTTCGGTATTACTTACTGATTTTGTTTCATATCTATTAGTGTTCAAATTTAATACATACTGTACAGATTAACAAGCATCTAATGAATGTAAATATTCTTATATATATTAAGAATAAAATATTCTGCATTGTTAGCGGATGTCTTCCGGGTTGTTTTTGTGTGACCTTTGGAATTGCTTTTTTTTTTTTTTCTTTTTTTTGTATCGTTCATACTAATAAAAAAATTCTTATTTAACATGCACTAGTTTCTATTATAACAATTGTTAATAGGGGCACAGTTGAAAAATTAATAATTGTGTAGCTTTGTTAAACATTAAAAGATATTGAACGAAAATAAAACATTATTGGCTTGTTTTTTATCTTAAAAAAAGCCATATCAAGTGTTTTTATAAGATTTAGTTTTCACGTTTTTTATAATAAGATAGATTAACAAAATAAGAATTAACCAGTATAATAAACAAAATTTTCATCCTTAATCTTTACACTCTTTGCGAAGAAATCTCCAAATAAGTTAGACAAACTTTATTATTAATCATATTACACATAATATTTTAAATTGGCCAATACACTTTTTTATAACTATGTTTTTAGTAAAAAATATCTAACAGCTTTTATAATGACTAATTTATATGAAAAAGTCTGACTAGTTACTTATTGGATCTTTCTTTTAAATTAATTTTTTATCCATAAAAATTAAAAATAAAAATCAAATGATTATTTTTTCTTATTATTAAAAAATTATGTCAATTGTATCACAGCAAAATTCCCTTAATTATATAGATTCTTTTTACAAAAAGTTAAGAATTCCCGTATCTTGAATTAAACCTAAACTTGATTCTAAAATAGCACATATGGATCAGTCACTGATCGTATCCATGTGCGCGAGCCTTCACTTTGCTCAGAAGTCACAAGCAATTAACTCTGTTTGGCACTTCTGAAAAGGGCAAGGAAAAGTGAACGAAAACTTTATAAAATGACGTTTCTCCAATAATAGCTTTATACAACGTTATCTTTGGAAACAGTGCATGACATATGACATTGAAAATATTTGATATACATCAAATATATTATTTAACGCTAAAGAAAAAAAATATAAATAAAATAAGATTTATAATATGAGGAGAGAGATGAAAAAGATAAAAGAAGAAGAAGAAATGTTAGTAAAATTTTAAAATAAAGAGATATGCATGTATCATTGTTCATATAATATTAGATTGTACTGAATAATTAATCATGCACACATGAGGCAATCATTCACCATCGTTACATTGAAACAAAAGAGAGAGAAATTACACATGGACATTTTTATTTGAATTACAAATTACAAAAGTCACAACAGCATCGATTCTTCTTTGAAATTGAAGAATTCTATCAGCCTAATTAACGAAAATGTTATTGAGTAAGAGAAAACGGAGATGAGGAGAAGAAGAAGAAGGAGAATCATTGGGGTTGGTCTAGTAGTGAAATTTGTGATAATATGCATGACGAGATCATATTTTCAAATCCCAGTACAATTATTATATATATAAAAAAAGAGAGAGTAGGAGGTGGAGGTAACAGTTAGAGAAGAAATTAAGAAAGAAAAGAGAGTAATAGTTGTAACAGTATTTTTACATTACATTCATCAACATAGGATCCACAGCACCAGCAGCACCCTGAGGAGTGCACATTTTGTTAGGTCCATCATCCATCAAGCAAGGGCTGAGCCTAAACATGAGAATGCAGAACTCCATTTGGCTTAGAGCACCATCACCGTCCAAATCGCCCTCCATGAGCATGCAGGCGAGCTCGTCGTCCCTGACGTCGAGGCCGAGCAAGTAGCAGTTCAGCTTCAGGCTCTCGAACGTGATGAGGCCCTTGTTCACGTCCATGAGCAAGCGGAACCCGTTGCAAAGCTCACCAATGAACCCTTCTGCTCCCATGCGCAAAATCATGGAAGGGAAGTAGTCCTCGAAGTCCAAGAGGTAGTCCAGGTCCATCTCTCTCTCTCTCTCTCTCTCTCTCTGTCTGTCGGCGATATTTTCTCAGGAAGAGAGGTGGTTGTTGGAGACACTGTGTGCAGAGATGATGATAATGGTAGCTTGTCATAGAAGCTGGATCTCTCTTTATATACGGTGAATTATTCACAAACAGCCAACCAAATATAATATGGGATTTTTCATATTAACTTATGTAGTGTATTAGTGTACGTTTTTCAGTATACTATTATCTTAATATGGTAAAATCAGAAACAGCCAACCATATGTACGTACTATAGTTAAAATTGTTGAATATTGATACGATAGCTTTTAAACTTAGAAAAATATCAACTAAATATCCGAGATTAAAATTATCATTATTTTGGTCTCTTGGCATAACTAAATTAATATGTTGTTAATTAGTCTAAATGAGACTGCTTTTGAATCTTCTATAAATAGTAAACAATTTCTTAACAAAGATTTGTTACTAACAAATTTCATAGATATTTTGTATCAATGTTATTGTGATCTAAAAAGATCTCTAATATAAATAATTTGTAGTTATTGTTAGCATAGTCCTTAAATTTTTATAACTTGCTATCATTATAATTTATCAGAGG
>PYAF01000400.1:1611123-1657922 GCA_007407185.1 Glycine tomentella
TAATGTTCTAATTTATTGGCAATGTAATTTTTTATAGTAATAATATATGAAAATGAAACTCTACATTAATGATATAGTGAATGTTTTTATTTTTAAATTTTTGTTAATAAAATTATTTTTCATTTTATTCTTGTCTGTGTTAATTGGTAATTCATTAATATTTGAGAATGATTAATTAATATAATTAAAGAAAATATAATTAATATGATCTTACACCTTCTAACTAGAAAATAAATAGAAATAACTATTTTTATTGAGTACGTAAAAGGGGATAAAGGTAATAAATAGTAAAATGATACTTGTTGGCTCGAAAAAACTAAAATCATATTTGTATAATAAAAAAAAATATTTACATAATTAACACCGAGAAATTCTATATATGGTTATTATTTTCTCCAATAATTTTGTTTGTCAACTATTCAAATTTAAGTACCTCCTTTAGATTAAAAGAGCCTGTGAAAAAATGACGACACGCGGCAGTGTCATTAAATATGATGTGAATATGTTTTGGAGCTGATCGCAGCTTCCATTGAAACAATTGCTATCTTTTTCACTGAGTTATTGAGATGTTCTCCTTCGTGGAAGGTGCGCAAGCCTTTTCGGAACCATCACATATATACACATTATTGTAGTCATTGATAACGTATAGTACATGAGCAGTTTACCACCATATATAGCCTATAGCTATTTAATGAGAAGGTTCCACATTTGTGTTTTATTCCATGTGGCAATGCATGTGCTTATTCAACACATTTTTTTGGTATGGTTTATGATTAGGAAAAATCAAGACTACGAGTAATGTTACAAAGACACACATTATGACGACAACACACATAGTAGGATTTTCGCTATTACATAAATTTCACATACATGCACATTAATGTTTGCTATTTTTTCTCCTCAATATGAACGGATTTATGATTAGGAAAAATCAAGAGTACCACGAGTAATGTTACAAAGACTTCTTAGCTAGAAGAAAAAAAATGTTACAAAGGCACACATAATGACGACAACACATACAGTAGGATTTTTGCCACTACATAAATTTCACATACATGCACATTAATGTTATGATTTTTTCTCTTCAATGTGAACGGATATTTGTTTAAATTAAAAGTACTTACGACTTACTAGGACAATATAGAAGGCACTTGTATGTTAGGAAATTCTAAGAAAGAACATTATCTTATTTTTTATTTTTAAATATTTATATAAGAAATTGTGAAAACAACAAAGGTTCTATTTGTTATTTTTTTTTATATAAATTTCATCTATTCTAAGTTTCTAACTATCACGTGATATTGAATCGATCAATGTTGCAGGGTTGGTGATTGGGTGCATGCTACAGTTGCTTCCTCAAGGTTGGATAGAGCTAGGGTGGATTCTAAAGGAGGGACCAGCATATGAGAATATTCTAAGTTTCTAACATATCTAGACTAGAGAAGTGGAATGAAGAAGTTATAGGTTAAGTAGTTGTCAAATGGCGTAAAAGAAGGGGTTATTAAATAGAAGTCCAACTTATTCCTACACCCAAGACTTGTGTCTCTTGTCAAATGTTACTTGAGTGGTTTTAAGTTCACATTGCGGACAGTTATTCCACTTTTGAGTGTGTGGTTGAGTATCGAGAATTTGAACAAATAGGATGTGTTTTTTCACATTTTTTTTTAAAGTTCCGGGAATATTATTTTAAGAATAAATATGAGAGTTATATTTCTAGATATTTAATAAGAAAATGTGTTTGATTAATTATAAAATTAATTGAGAATATTTTTTATATTTTCGAGAATAATTAAGGTATAGGTTTGATTATTTTTTAATATATATTATAATTACTAAAATATGCTTATTATGTTAAAGATATTATTTTATAATGCAAACAACCTAATTATAAGATCAACAAATAATAAATAAATTATACTCAAAATGTTATATGTCCCAAGTTTTTATGATAAAACTCATCTCCCTACTCCTTTATTATTCATTAAAATATATGATTCAAAATATAGATATACCTATACACATTATACCAGACATGAACAAGAAACAATTGAAAGAAAAATGAAAAATTATTGCAGATAAAATTCATGAGATTGACGATAAATAAAAATGGATACATGAACAAATTTTTTGATAATGACAAATTAAATAACATAAATGAATGGATCATTAAAAGGAGAAAGTGATAGTAGATAAGAAGAGGGTATATGCATATTTTTACTTACAAGGATAATTTTTATCCGATGAGAATAAATATTTCATATTCTTTCCGTCGAGATTAAATATTGACTGAAAGTGAGATTATTGCCTATCCAAATAAAAAATATTTAAGATTAATTAATTTCTTCGTATTAAACGCATGATTACTTCCCCCCTCATATATATTATATATTCTTGAAACTAAAAAATCTACTGGTGAAACAATTGTCCCAATAGGTTATGCACGGAACAAAATCTTCAATATAAATAAAGCTGAAACAGTGTGTTAATTATTTTTATAATTTTGTATAAGTAATATGATATTTTCTTAAAACAATTGTTGCGAAGCAGCAATTTAATGAAGAACATTCTCTATATATTTTCATCTAAATACTAACAGAAAATACTAGCTGTTACTCTTAAGAGATTAATACATGCATGACGCTTTCAACCCACACAGTCACATGCAATACTATTTAAGAGATCAAATATATTTATATATATATATTTTTTTTTTGAAAGGGAAAAAAGAAAATTTACTATAGCGTTATGACGATCGAGCCTTCAACACAAGATGTGTTGTAAAACTGCCCCAAACCAGCATTACATAAGATTGCATATGACTAACGAATGTTCCCATGTTTACGAAATTCCATCTGCCCCCAAAATCTACCACATGTACTATAGATACCTATCAACCCATCAAGTAATTATTCCCCACACAAAACCTATTTGATCTAGTCCATATGGTATTAAATTGAGTAGTCACTAGTCCATGTGCATTTAAATCGATCCAATCTATTTATTTTGTTTTAAAAAAGTAAATGGGTTAGATGTATTGGATTATTGCAATTAATAGATCATTAATGATTATTTTTTTCTTCAATCTATTCAATAATCATTAAATTATTTAAAATAGATCAAGTGCTACTCATTTTACTCCATTCCATTATTTCTCCATCACTATATAATCTATTGACAATAACGTTGTAATTTAAAAAATGATGTTTATATATATATAAGTTGGATGCTTTTAATTTAGTAGCTTATGAACCGATTGAATATTTTCAATATTTTTTTTACAGATCATAAATAAATTAATAGATTATTTTTTACTCTTTCCATTATAACTAACTCAAAATTGATCTAAATCATCCAATTGACACCTTTTCTAGTGTATGTATTTTACGTACGGTAGATTAGTTAGCAATGAAATACTTTTGAGCTATACGTGTTTTACTTGAATGGATGGAGATCAATGTCCAAACCTATTTTATCCACAAAATTCTCACTTAGGAGATCAAGTTAATTTGTACAAAATGATTTGTGGACACCACATGCATATCTATTTAACATTTAGTAAGAGAAAGAGATATAATATACAGAAGTTATTGTATGACAAATAATATGATATGATAGGCAGAGATAGATGAAGAAAAATAAAAATACCAATAAGATATTTGAAGTAAGAGAATGTTCATGTATCATAACAATAATAAATATTTAATAATTTTATATTATGTAATGGTTTTGTTAACTTTTATTTATAAGGTAATGATTAAATAATAAAAATAAAATATTTAATAATAGTAATATATTTTTATTGTGATTTTTAATGAAATTTTAATTCTTATTTATTATTTTTGATATCCTAAAGACAATATATAATTAATAATATCAATTGCATAATTAATTTTAATGAATTGTAGGTCCCGTGATCATAATTAATTGAACCATTTTGTATCCTTAAAAGATACATTTATATAGCTATAAGCACTAGAGCAGCAAAAAACCACTCTTGACAATAACTATATTATGAACCATATAATCTAAAGATGTATATTGCAAACCCTCTTATAAAAATACATTAAAAATAATTCATAATCAATTAATCATGTATAGTCAATGTCATAAAATCATTAGTTAACATCATTATTATAAAAATGTATTGAGATAATGAAATCTTATATATGCGGGAATAAAAAAAATATAAATATAAAATGCGATTTAATTGCTTCAGTTATGAAAACGAAAATTGAACCAAATCTTAATAACAGAATTTGATCTTGATGGATTTTTCTTTATTTTTTTGAAAATTGATTTAGTGATTTAAAATGACTTGAAATTAAGGGAGAGGATAAAATAGCTGTGATTATTCGGAAAGTAATCATTAATGTAGAAAAAGCTAAAATAATTGTAGCCGCCATTAATTTAATATGATCATTCGCCTTAGAAAAGACGAAACTGATAACTTATTATTATTATTTTCTTTTTTGTAATACGGAACGGAGAACTAAAGCAGTTTGTGTGTGTACGTGCGTGATAAAGAGAAAACATGCTAAACGAGAGGTTGAATTATTTATTAACATAGGTTGAATTTAGAGAAATACGTATGAAAAAGACATTTTCCTACCCCCACTATTGCATTTTTTTAATAAGAGGGAAGAAAACAAAAGAATGTTGAAGTTTTAAACATTTAAAAGATTTTTTTTTATATTTATATCTTTGTTTCAAATTTTGAAAAAAAAAACTTCAATGTAATTTCTAGATCTTAATTTACGAGTGTTGGTGGAAAAAAAGGCAACAAATTTATTAAAATTTAAAGTTATATAAGTGAATATAATAATGAAATATTTATCTCTGTCTCTATACATCAAAGGCGGAATTAGGGAGGCTAAGATGGACCACCGCCTTCCTAAAATTTAAAAATTTAAAAATGAAAAAAAAATATTTTTTAAAAAATTAATAAAAAAATAAAAATAAAACAAAAATGAAAGAAAAAATATTAAAAAAAGGTGAAAGAGGAAAGAAAAAAGTATAAAGAAAACTTAGTAAAAAAAAAAGGAAAAATATTAGAACAATAAAAAGGAAATAAAACATAAAAGAGAGAAAAAATATATAAAAAAAGAGAAAAGAAAATGTAATAAAAAAAAGGGAAAGAGAGATAACAGAAAAAGAAAAAGGAAAGAAAGATGATAAAATAGAAAAAAAAATAATAAAAAAGGAAAGAATAAAGAGGAAGAGGGAGAAAAAAATATTATAAAAGGAAGAGGTCTGAACACATAAACACACACAAAAGAGAAAAAGAAGATATAATTCCCAAGAGAACAAAAAGAGTCAAGAAAATTGTGTCATTTGATACTATAATAAGTGAAAGAGAAGATTTCAGGTATCCCTTTATTCCTTTCTTTTTTTTTCTTGTCTTCCTTCTTCTCCTATTTCTCGTTGTTGTTGTTGTTGTTAATCTTCTAAAATAAAATAAACTGTTATTTACTCAAGGGCTGGTAAGAACTGGAAAGTCCATCATTTGTCCTCTTATTGATAGAGTGATTAGACTTGTATTCACTCTTTTATTTTCTACAATAATTATTGAAAGATTTTTCTCAACTATGAAGATAATCAAGACTAGATTTCGAAATAGAATCAAAAACCAATTTTTTTATGATTCTTTGATTACATACATTAAAAAAGAAATTGTTTTGAATTTTAATACATATTTAATTATAGATGATTTTAATAATATGAAAACACTTAGAGTAAGAGTTAATTGTAACGATCTTAATTTCTGTAATAAATTTTTTTAAATTTTTTTGTATATTAAAATTTATATTATCTTCGAAGTAATTTTATTTATGATATATTTTTTTTATATTCATCCTCTCTCAATAAAATTCTTGGTTCCGCCACTACTACATGACTCCGAAATTAATTAATAACTCGAATGTTTGTTTACCAGGTGTACCATTCTTTATAGATTGTACTATATCTTTTGAATAAACAAAACAAAATTATATAAGTATTTCAAGAATCACATGATTCCCGTGATGATTCTCTACGGCATTGATTAGATGTGGTATTTCCAAGTGAAACTTTATTTTTCTTTAAGTTCCCATGAAGTAATATTTCATAAACCAAACAAAGACAAAGCATCGTGCAACGTCGTAGCTCGTTCCTTTGCTACGATAGTGTTAATGCTAAATATATGTCCCACAGAAAATGAGATAAGGTATGCATTGTTCGTAGCTAACATTAGTATGGTCGCTGAAAATTAATCATCGTACTGAAAGAGTCTTCCCTACTATTATTGAAGCAACTGATTTTCAATTGAAATGGAGCCAATAGCTATACCTAATAAGTAGAGAATGACATTATATTTATATAATATTTTAACGGTGTATTGTATTAGAATATTGCTTTAGATTTTGGAAGTATGCGTTAGACAAGTGGAAACTTCACTGCAACTTCCTCCATTTTGCTTCTATTGCCAGTACGTGTGTTGTAACAGCTTCTTCGAATCCGTGTGTCCTAAATCGTTTTAAATACAGAAAATTTTTTGATAGCTAGATATCTAATATACTATTTAACACTTACAACGAGAAAAATAAAAATAAAATATAATTTATAATATGATAAAAAGGTTTTTATTATAAATAATAATTTATATTCCATCCATTTCCTTTTATAAGAAAAAATTAATTTCATACTTATTAAAAATTAATTAATTATATTTAATAAAGTTATTTTCAATTAAAAGATAAATATTTTTAATGATATTAAATATATATTCTATATTATGAAAAGTATTTTGAATATAGGAAGTAAAAATAGTTAAAATTTACTTGTAAAAAGATTTTTTTTTTAATAAAAGGAAAGGAAGTATATATCATTATATATCGTGCTACCTTTTGGCAAATACTACTATTTTTTGTCTTCAAATAAATAATTGTTCTCCAGTTAGTATATGTAAAAGGCCTGATCTAGCTACCCCATGCCACTAATTACAAAAGCAAAATCTATTCAATTTTTGGTCACCGATCAAACTTTGCGTACAAAAACTTTTATTTGAATGAAATAGAATTACTCTATCATATCATGAATGAGTGTGTGATTTACATGCAAGGCAACTTCAATCATGCATCTAACGACAATCTAGGCCATTATCCATTTCTCCAAAAAAGGTTTAAATTAAAGATTCTCTAAAGATTAAAACGAATACGGCGGGGTACTAAACATTGGACACCTTTCACGTGTGTTCTTAGGGAAACGAACACAATGAAAAGGAACTAGCAAGGGGTACGTACCTATTGTCTGTCTGGAGAAAAAAAGGAATAAACAATGTGAAGAAATTTAGACCAAAACTTTATTCAAATTGTAATTATAGTGTTTTTCTACTTTCTCTTGTTTGTTTTTTATTTTTTAATAGAATAATAGATTTTTTTTTTCCGTTGAAACACAGCAGTAATGTGTGCGGGCGTTTGATTTGGGAAGGGGGATGATATGCTGCTAGCATAAGTTAGTTTTTAGGCTTAATTGATCAATAATTCATTCAATAATTAGCAATATAGGGTAGAATTAGGTAAGTTTATTTAATTAATTGTCCTTATCTCATTTATTGTTATTTTTGTTAATAAAGAATCAACAAGAGAGGAAAGGAAACTAAAAGAAGCAGCTAATGCTTTCGAACATCCCACGCTAGTAGCGTCAGTGACCACGCAAGTAGCGCCAGTTCATCAAGATCAACCTCTTAGCTCGAATAAGCTGCGCCATCCGTGCCAGACCCCGCGCTAGTAGCGCCAGACTTCCAGAGCAGCCTATTCAGTTCGAACATCCCACGCGATCAGCGTGGGAACCCGTGCTAGTAGCCCTAGAAGGTCTTGAAAGAACCTTCAGCTCGAACATCTCACGCGATTAGCGTGAGATGCCACACTGATAGCGCCACAGTTATTTTGTTACCTGTTTTAAATGATTTGACACTGAATTAGCTTTGGAAAAAGGGGGTTTGTTACCCTAATTAATGATGAACGTGTGGGAGGTTAAAAAGGAGGCACTTTTGCACAGAGAAATACACAGAAACAGAGAGAGAAACGGATATTGGAACACAGGGAGAAGATATAAGAACGAACATTCAGTTGTAATTCTTCTATTTTCCTTTGTAATTCTTCTTTAGATATGATGTTCATGAGAATAAGGTTAGTTTTGAACATGTCTGGCTAATTCTTCTTATTGTGGTTAGAGCCAGAAACAATGTGAACTCCTCTGTAACTTGATTGGCATTAATATGAGATTATTATGATTGCTTTGTTTTACTCTGAGCTCCATTGCATTTTTCTTTCTTAGAATTGGTCATTCTATTAAAGTTCTTAGAGTTAGAGTTCGCAATATGGATATTGGGATTCTAATTTCTGAGAGGAGTAAAATAACAGTTTTTACATTGCCTAGGGATAGAGATGTATGATTGCAGAAACTTTATGATGTATTCTTTTAATGCTTAGCTTGATAGGAATCACTAAGGAACTAGAGTTCTGATTGGATTAAAGGGTTAAATTGCTAAGGAATTAAGATTTAACTAATTACGTAAAGATATATCCTCTGAGTAATCAGAAGTAATTGAATTTAATAACCAATTCAAGTGAAAAGGTAGGCATCAAAGGGGAATGTGCTCTGATCGCAATTAATTCTCATTACTGCATAAAAATCAATTTAAACTTGCTTTTGAATTCTTATTATTTTCTGTCATTTATTTAATTTGCTTAAATTTCAAATACAACGCTATTCTCTTCAAACATGTTAATTTTTCTTTCAATTCCTAAGACAGTAAGTTACGATAAAATTAGGAACTCAATCCCTGTAGATACGATACTGTACTTACTAACTTTGTTAATTGAAACGAATGGTGTACTTGGGGTTTTGCAACAGGGGAGGTGCAGGGGGTGGGCCGGTGGGGGAAGGGGGAAATATAGGGCATAAGAGTTGCAAATTGGAAAAAGTTACATTTTGATATTTTATGATTAAAAAAAAATCACTTTTTTCATTTCATTTCATTTCATTTTGTTGTCGGAGAAAAATTGAATGTTCTACAGGTGGTCATGCCAGAGACACAAAACAAAATAAAAATAGTCTCTTCATAAATTCTTATGATTAATTTGAAAATAATTTGAGGGGTGCCTTGAGATAAATTAATTATTTGTCGTCCTTGTTGTTAGCCCTTGTTAGGGCTAATATTAATTTTTGTGCAGCCATATACCCTTGAGGTTCTTCATAGAATGGATGGTTTCTTGATTCACTATCAGCTCTATATGACCCTTTGATCTTTGATTAATTTGATATAACTAGTTCAATAATACTTCAATCACCCCTTATATATATATATATATATATATATATATATATATATATATATATATATATACCCCTAGTCCTTCTAGCCAGTAACCTTGTTATCCATAAAATTAACATGGCACTGGCTTGGCTTGCAGAGACAAAACTTTCCGTTTTCGGCGAGTGGCTCATGCATGTGAAGCTTCTTACTAGCTAATTAATGAAGAGAGATGGAGGAGATGAATATATGTAAAGCTATTCCACTCCTAATGCCCTCGTGTTGTATGCAAAGCCCGCTTGTCTTGGGGATTGTGTGTTGAACCTTTGAATAGATTTGGTGAATCCTGAGGTTTGGAGAAAATTTCTTATTTGGGCCCTAATAACAGCTGGATATATTCGAACCTCACAGAACAACAGGGGAAAAAGCACTGAAATGTCCTATTGGTGGTTTGTGCCTTTTGGCTCCTTTTCGAAAAGATTGTAATTATCATAAACAACTTATTAATAATAGAACCTCCCTTATCATATTCTAAGTTCAAAAGCACATGTTCTTTAACCGTTCTGCTAAGTCTCCTTTGGCAACTGGTTCCCAATGCCATCACCAATTTTTTTATCTCCCAAAATTGATCACATGAAACATTATGTAGATGGGTTATTTTGGGCCCAATTGGGGGAGTACAACTTTTGGGGATATTATCGGTGATTAGTCAACCTTTTTCATGAGAAACTTACTTCAACCTGGCATATATATGTACCCTAATAAAAGTTGAGTTAGCTCTAGATTTCTCTTATTATTATTATTAAACTTAAATAATTTTTTAGTACATGTAAAATAGATATATTTTCATTTTGTTACTTAAATTATTAATTTTTCAAATTTTAGTATTCATGTATTTTTATATTTGAATTAATTATCTGTCGTTAGACAATTTTCAGTAATTGTTGGCGTGACTAAGAAATGTCATGTAAACAAATTCAAGTCATTTAAAAGTTATTGACTCAACAACTATATCATTTTTCATGACAAATATCTTTTTTTTATTCTTAAAATGTTAGGTACCAATATCAAACAAAAATAAATGTTATGAACCAAATCAAACACAAAATATACTTTTTCAAAAATAAAAATTTGTCAGGTATCAAAATCAAACAAAAATAAATGTTAGGTACTAAAACCAAAACACCCCTATTTCCCGAGAGTCAAAAAGTTATTTAAGCCTAAATTATAAGTTAATTATCGTAATTATTGTATCACACGAATTCTTTGTTACCTTCTTTTCCTTTTCCTCGACATGATACTCTCTCCTTGAACCCCAAGGTTTTTTTGGGTGACACTTGAAAGATTTTGACAACAACCTCAGTGACAACGACTATGAACTATAAGAAATTTCAAGCATATGATTCTAGCAAGCAAATACGAAATGATGCCATGGAGATTGAGTGTCATCGTAGCGGAAGTAGAGGGACACAAAGTCGACCTTACGAAGCACTAAGTGAGAAATCTCATGGTTATGTTGTTAGCAGTAGAAGTAAGAGGGGACAAAAATTTGCAAGAATTAGAATGAAGCAATATAATTTAAGAGACATAAAATGGGGTGAGTTTAGGTATATAAGTGTACAATGATGACGATGATTAATTTTTTTTTGTTGAGGAGTATCACGCCAAAAAAGAAGAAAAAGAATGGAGTGAAGAATTCGTGTGAGGCAATGACGACAATAATTAACTATTTTTTATTTAGGTTTAAATAACTTTTTAGTACTTATAAAATATGAGTGTTTTGATTTGATATCTAACCTTTATTTTGATTAGATTTTGGTACCTAGTAAATTTTTTATTTTTGGAAAAGGAACCTATTGAGGAAATGACATGGTACCATCTCATTTAAATGAGTTAGACTTGCTAATGTGGTGTTCTGTTAGCCACATCAACAATTAACAAATGCTCACTAGCAACACGTAGGTAGTTAAATTAAACATAAAAATATGTTGAGTACTAAAATTAAAAAAATGATAGTTTAGGTAACAAAATCACCAATTTTTTTTATGTACTTAAAAATTATTATTATTATTATTATTATTATTATTATTATTATTATTATTATTATAGAAATGGACACTATGCTACTTTTTCGTTGGAGGCTAATAGGAAGGAGGGAGAGATGAAGATGAGTTGAATGGTTTGTTAGAAAAGATTTAGGTCGAGAAGAAATAATTTTAAAAATGGCGATCCGTGTACTATTACTATTACAAAACATATGTCTAATATGCATGTGAAGCTTCTTTTACAAATGAAGAGAGATAGAGGAGAGAGAAATATGTGTAAGCCTGCTCCACTCATTATACCCTAGTTGTATATATGTACGCAAACACCGGAAACTCTTATGCTTGTCTTAGGAATTTTCGGTTTGATTTGGTGAATCTGAAGGTTTGATGAAAGATTTGTTCTTTGGGGGCACTAGTAGTAGTAGCTGGTTTTATTCATAGGGAAGCACGGGAAAACCCTAAATAGAACTAGAAGAATATGCTTTTTTTTTTTATCCTATTCGTTGTTTTGTGCTTTTGGCTCCTTCAATTCAGAAAAGTTTGTGATAACCTTTTCTTTTATTATGAAAAATGGTTATAATCATAGATGATAGAATCTCCCTTAATTCCTTATCATATTCTAAGTTGAAACGCACATGCACATGTCCTTTAACCTTTCTAAAAAATCTCCTTCGGCTGGCTACTGGTTCCCAAAGCCGACCATCACCAATTTCTTTTTATCACTATCCTAACTCTTTGTATACTCTTCGTGAGTCAACCTTAATTTTCGTGAAAAGCTTTTACTAGAACCTGGCTTATATGTTCCCTAGCTAGTTAAAGTTGAGTGGCAGGTAGTGCCTAGCTAGTTAATTTTCATCCCTATCCTAGGTTTCTTTTATATGAGAGAGAGAGAGAGAGAGAGAGAGCAGGTAGTGCCTGTCTATCAAACTCGATTGAAAGTAATAAATAATTTAGAGAAGAATAATCAAAGAATAAAATAGAAAATTTAGTGATCGAGTAGTTAAAAAGTTAAATAATCTAATAAAAATAAAGACCAGATCGTATTTTGTTTTATTTTATATATAGAGAGACAGGGAGAGAGAATGTGCATCAATTGAAAATATTCTTTTTATTATAAAAATAAAAACTATATACATCTAAGTTATATATAGAATATACATAAACAATTCAACCAAAAAATTAGTTAATATTGTTTTTTTTAATAATTTTTTTTAATATTAACCGTACCATGCCATTTTAATAATTTCAATTGGGGGAGTGCAAATTAATTTTAGAGATATTCTTCGTGATGAGTGGAAGTTTTTATCATGACAAAGCTTTCACTACAACCTGGACATATATGTTCCTAGGTCAAGTTGAGTGAGCTTTGGGTTGCCCACCACCACCCACACCCACACAAGATGTTTATCAACTAAGAATTTTTCCTTTTCTATGAAATGAAAATTATATATATATATATATATATATATATATATATCGTATATCATTTTGTTATAATTTAGAGATCATATTTGGTTAAAGTTTGTTAAATAATTAAGTTGATATTAAAGGCATAAACGGCCGGGAATATATCTAATACATTTAAGGAGAGTGAAATTCAATACTTTATATAAGAGAATTATTTTCTTTTGGATAAATCAAATGGATTATATAGGTACCGATTAGTACCGAAAGATACAATAATATGCCTACAAAGTCTGCATATTATACTTAGACATTTATATATATATATATATATATATATATATATATATATATATATATATATATATATATATATATATATATATGAAGATTGTGACAAGAGGAAAGCATAACTATAATAAATTGAACTTGTAAGTAATAATTTGGATTACAACAGCATTCAATCCAAGTTCATCTACCTAATCTCAAGGAATGTAACAACTCAGGCTTAAACCTAAAAACAAGTTGACCAGAGGAAAGCACAATTATAATAAATTAAACTTAATTTAGATTACATAAGCATCCAATCATCTACCTAACCTCAAGGAGTATAACTACTCATGCTTTAACAAAAAAAAAAAAACAAATAGATAAGGAGTTAAGTATCGACAGATGATACATCAAGGCTACTAGTTAATTTTCCTAGGTTTTCAGAAATCAAACAATTATAATTTATAAAGATATCTCGAAAACGTTGTTCCTTCAATGCCAATATTTTATTATTATCAAATAATCAATTTATATCATTATATAATTCATGCAGTACGTCTAGTGGTCTATATGGATTGTAATCATAAGCATATTCAGAGCAACTAAAAACAGAGTCACTACAATAACGAATTGTTCTTCATATAAGGCACACACATTTTTCAACTAGGCATATCTTTCTCGCCCATGCATCAGCAGATTCACTACAATAACAAATTATTTTTCTTAAAGGCCACAAATATTCTTCAACTCGGCATATCTTTCAAGTTTTTTTTTTTTTTTTTTTTTTTTTTTTTTTTTTTTTTTTTTTTTTTTTTTTTTTTTTTTTGCGGGGGGCTTGCTAAATTCCATGCATAGTTAAAGGCTCCCACATGTTATAGGAATTATCTCTTGGTTATACTCGGGTATCCTAGCGGTGACTCACCTATATATGTTCGAGGGATATATAACTTTTGCCACATTTGAGCCTATAAAGAGTGATGGACGTAGGAAATTTCCGTTGCAGAGGTAATATTCACATTTATAAGTCAATGAGAATAATACTTATATTATAGAGTATTTTTAACTACTTTTCAAATTACGAAAGTAATTTTATAATTATACATATATATTAAATAAAACTTGGTAACAAAATATTAATTAAATTAAAAAATACTTTGTTTTTTGTGGGGCCAACTGCCCTCAAAATCCGTAAAGTAGATCTGTCCCTACCTATAAAATAGATCATATACAACGATAGATACTCTTTCCCTGTATCATTATTTCTATGTTGTTTAAAATTTACGTAGCCAGTTAGCCACCACCCCAGTAATTGGAATATAAAGTATTCTTTTTTTTTGCACTTGCTATTTACACCCTTGTTTGCTAATTACTCCTCATACTGTCTCTTTATATTTTTATTGTCAATTATATATTTTTATTTGTTAAAACATAGTTTCAGGAATTAATTTTTGAACAAAATACATCAATTTTGAAAACTAATTTTTGGAACTATCTTTTAATAAAATATACATAATTATGAAAATTAGTATATGTTGATCTAGAAAGTAATTTCTGGTAGTCATAAACAAATTAGGAAATACTGAACATACCTTCACTTTAGGAGCCACAATAATCGCTAATTGCTAATTTTTTTATGCATACTTATTTCTATGAAAACTATTGAGAGAAGATAACCCATTCTTAATGGGCGAAACATGAGGAGACACCTGAATATGTGTTAGCAATTTGATTGTGATTTTTGTTACTCTTATTTTCATTGTGTAAAAAAATGAAGAATTATGCACATTGTATAATAGATGAATTCCATCATGGACGTTCCTTGAAATAAAGTCCCATTTGGAGGCAAATACATATTATCATAAGTAAATTTTATTAAGAATGCAATAGTATGTAACACAGGGTTTAATTAAAGAATAATGAATACCGATGAAAAGGAGGGGGCGGGGTGGTCAAAATTAGGGTTTAAATAATAATAAAGATAGAATGAAAAATAAGATTTAAAAAGTAATAGACATAAGACTTACATGTTGTTTCAGAAATTAGTTTTCCAAACTATATGTATTTTGCTAAAACTTAGAAGGAAGCAAACATGAGTGTAAATAGTAAGTTGCTTTTTTTTTTTTTTTATATCAGCAACCAAAAACCTCTTCGTCAAAATCAATGGGCCTACCAATTGTTTGCTTGAGCTCAACTAGATAGAAAAAACAACAAAACGAATACTCATTTTCAGGCTCATATACATGTAGCCTATAAAAAAAAAAAATCTCCCAAGTTCGGAAGATTATACACTATAGATCACACAATCATAACTAGGCATTTATATTCTCTATTTCCACTATTGCATCGAATATTTGTATTTTGAAAAAATTATTCTAAAATATGAATTTATATTTTGAAATTGACTTTTTGAAATGTAATGAGATGTGTAAGATGTAATAATGAAAGTGCAAAATGCAATCTCGTGACTAACTAGTACGATCCACATTCTCCTAACTTGAAATACCTGGATTGGGTAATTCTTCAAACTAATACGCCCCAGTGGAAATTTTAGTGTCTTTCCACATACTCTATGAGTACATAAATAACCATATTCGCACTCATTATTGACACTTTAGTTAAACAAAAAATGTTATATTATATCTTAATTGTGAAGATGAAGTTGCTAGATAGTTGATCAATGATGTTCATTGACGAATGGATTTGACGAATAGTATTATGCATGTTATTTTTAACATAAATTACTAAATTATTAAATAAAATATATAAAAATACATACAAAATATTAAATGAAATTACAAAAAAATTAAAATTACTTATATTTTAAATAATTAAATTACCACTTAAAAAGCAAAAAAAAGAAGAAATAGTATAAAAAAAGCAAAAAGAAAAAAAAACAAGCAAAAGTGTAGCGATCATTAGAAAAGAAAAAAAAATTCAGAAGTCGTAAATACAGTTTTAGTTAAAAAAAATTCAACAAAAAATTAAAGTCGTAAGAGAACTTTTGAATTAGAAAATTATAGCTTAAAGTAATTATTAGAAGTCGTATAACATGTTAGATCATAGCCGGTATCAGGCAACTCAAAGGCCAACCCAAGATCAGATGAATAAGATCGCTTCCTCTACAACTTATCTCATCAGATAATATTTTTTAAAAATACCTCCAAATGATAATTAATTTTTTTTACCCCTTCTTTATCAAAAAGCCAGAAAATCATGGCAAATAGAAAATTGCAGCTTAAAGTAATAAACCATTTGTGGCATACTTACCAAGTTGTCACCACTGCATGTCTTTGTAAGCGTTTAGTCCAATCTTTTAATTTTCTTCTACCATCACCTGAGAATGTCAAAAAGAACCAACTTTAGTATTAGAAATTCTATCATGCCACAGTCGAACAAGTCTTGCACGGTGCCACAGTTTTCCTCCACCATTGGATATAATACTAAAGTAATCAACGGCAGATTTTTTTGTGACTTTCTGCTTTTTATGGAATTTTAGAAAATCATACGTTATTTTAAAAAACCCGTGAAAAAGAAAAATGCTTTTTTTTTTTTTTTTTTTTTAACTTTGTAATCGGATCAAGTATATTACATTGGAAAATTAGAATCCACACTTGCACACTGTTTATCTTGGCCCTCAATGCAAATCTCTTGCATCGTTGTGGTTGTTGCTGGTTCGAGATTGTGAATTTCGATGATGACGGAAGGAGCAAGCAATGGAAGGATGTTGTACCTACAAGAGTCGAAACCGTGTGCGGTGTGCATTGGATGAACAGTGAACACCATGTTGCCAGGTCCTTTCCTTTCTATTGGTAGAGTTTGGTGTAATTAACGGAAACAATCCATCCGGGACAAACCGTATTAATTAGCATAGAAAATTCAATACAAGATTTGATGTTAAATGTTGCATTAGCATTGGATGTAGTTCAGGTTGGTTTATCTGGATGCTATGCAGGCCCTATGTTCAAATCTGAATCCTACCATTATTAACTCAGTCATAGGTGCAAAACTCAAATCCTAACTTCTTTCACTGTCTGTTTCTAATGCTTTTAGCCGTGAACTGAGATCCTGATTCCGCTAAACAAAATTTGAGTTGGAGCATGTAAGGTTTGGGGGAATTGGTCATGGAAGATGATGACAGTGGCACAGCTGAAAAGAAAGAGAGAGAAGTATAGGATTTGGGCGTACAACTGGTTGAGATTTTTCATTGGTAATTCAATTGTTTTTACAAACACACACCACAAGAAAAACAAAGAATTACACACAAATTTAAAACCTTCAAGTTTCTTGAACCCTACAAGAATCTTGAAACCTACTTGTAGAAATTAAACCTACTACAAGCACCTCTTGATAAACCCAATCTCAAAATAAAAACATGCTCAATTACAGCACACATCCAGGGTTAAGGATTGATATCAAGTTTATTTAAGTGATGATGATGTCCATTTGATCTTGATGATGATTCACTTATTAGATCTTAAATATGTTTTTATTCCTAATAAATATTTAATTTTTATATTTATTTTTTATTAAATTTTTGTTTTGTGTTGAGTTTTTAATAAAATAGTGACTTTAATTTTGGTTTTAGACATTTTTTAACCCATAATAAAATAAAAAATTTAAATTTGTTTCCCAATAATTTTTTATCATTTGTAATTAATTGGGATTAAAATAAAATTCCCTAAATTATCATGGATTAACATAAAAGATTAAAAAAATTATTATTTTATTAGGAATTCAAAAAAACAATTTTTTTATAGAAAATAAATACAAAAATCATATATTTATTAAAAATAAAAAATATATTTAAACCTCTTGAAAAATTGAGTCATGCTTGAAAGATATCATAAGACTGTTATGTATAACTCAAATCGTGTTAATTGATTATTTTGTACGCGAGAAATTTGAATTTGTGCCCTAAACCAGATTGATCGATTGCTCCGCCAATTAACCGATCAAAATAAAAGTCTTAATAAGCCCAATTCTAATTTAATCAATTATTCATCTAATTAATCAATTAAAACAGAAGCCTCAAGTTCTCAATTTTAGAAAGAGGCATTTTAATCGAACGTGACTTATCCTATGTTTACTTTTAAACTCTCCCAACTTTAACCCAAACATGTACTTGCAGTAATAAATTATTTCATGGAGAATTCATTTCTTCAGAAAACATAATGAATTTAATATGTTAAAACAGAGTACTCTTGGTTTAATTTTAACTGAGTTCTCAAAATCTATCTTTTCTCTTTTTACCTTTTAACTCTTGGATCAATGAAACGGGCAAATTAGAAATATATAATTCAACACTTAGACACTAATACTAAGACACAAAAAAACACTTAAACATATTACAATAGGTGATGATGGTTGCCTCTTGGAATCATCAAAATTTCATTAACACTTAAGTTCCTCCTTCCCCACTTCAGACCTCTCTCCTTGGAGCTGGTGACTCGTCTGCATGTGTGGTTCTTAATTGGCTAGTGATTGGCAAACTGTGGCATGGTCACCTATGACCACATAGATAGAGGTTTCTAATCTCAAAGTTGTGGACTTTGGGAGTAATGGTGCTTGGTGTGTGTGCTTTCACCAGGACCACCACCCTTATCATTATCGTATAGAGGGTAGTTGCGCTTGACCCGCACCCAAGACACTTACCATTGCAAAGTGCAATAATGCAAGTCTGATTATGCAGTCATTGTTATATGACTATTACTGAAAGGGATGCAAGTAACACCCAAATACACGCTCACAGCTTTTTTCTTTTTCTTTTTTATCCGTGATAATCGAAGACAGATACTGTAGGATTTACAACAACTCACACACTTTGGTCAATCAACTAAGCGATCCCCTCGGTATAGACACTCACAGCTAGAGGCCATTTTTTTGGAGATTAGAGAGCTTCTCAAGACGGACAGCGAGACTTTCGTTTCCACCATCTTGAGAAACGACCTTGGTATCAGACTCGTTAGCAAAGTGGGAATCTACCTCTAGGCTCTATCGTGCTAGTGCAACTAGCAGTGGACTTTTCCATCTAATAATATACTACACATGTTGGGATGAGACTTGCTAGCTATGTACTTCCATTCTCATAATAGTTCACAGAGCAGGAATCGACATCACTAGTCCAAGCCCAACGACAACTTGATAGCAATGTGCAATTTCATCCCTATCATAATAATTCTTTATCCTGCTAATACAAAACCAAATGGTTTTCTGGTCAGAATTGACATTGATTTTTAAGCCACAACAGCCAATTTGTTCCTATTCTCTTGTCATATGATTGCTTTGCTTTATTCTTCTTTTGTCACTAACCCTGATTTCTATTGACAAATATTGTTCACATTCAGAGACTCCGGGAAACACCTTATTTCTCTTGTCAAAAGTTGCTCCTCAGTGAAATAAAGAAAAAAAAAAATGCAAAACTTGAGAACACAATGGTTTTGGTTTTTTCTGTTCTGTTGTATATCAAGAACCTCCACTTCACTAGATAATATAGCTCCAAATCAATCCATCAGTGATGGAGAGACATTAATTTCACATGAAAAAACCTTTGAGCTTGGATTCTTCAGCCCTGGAACATCAAAGAGCAGATACTTGGGTATTTGGTACTACAACATAATTCCTCGAACAATAGTTTGGGTTGCCAACAGAGAAGCACCACTCAACACTACATCAGGAGTTCTAAAACTCAGTGATCAAGGTCTTGTTGTTCTTGTTAATGGAACAAACAAAATTGTGTGGTCTTCCGACATGTCAACCACAGCAGACACAGAGAACGCAATTGCGCAGCTATTGGACTCAGGAAACCTTGTTGTGAAAGATGGGAATAGTGAGCATGAGCTCTATCTTTGGCAGAGTTTTGATCATCCATGTGATACATTATTGCCTGGAATGAAGCTTGGTTGGAATCTAGAGAAGGGAGAAGAATGGTTTCTATCATCATGGAAAAGTGCTGATGATCCTGGTCATGGAGAGTACTCTTTCAAAATAGACCCCAGAGGATGTCCACAAGCAGTTCTGTGGAAGGGAACCAATTTAAGCAATAGATTTGGTCCATGGAATGGCCTTTACTTTTCAGGGTCTTTAATTGATTCACAAAGTTCAGATGTGAAAGTTGATTTCGTTTTGAATAAAAAAGAGATATATTATCAGTTCCAGGTTCTAAATAAATCTCTTTCCTACAGATTTTGGGTGACCCCTAATAGGAATGCCTTGGTTTCCCTTTGGGTAAGTCAAATCAGCGATTGGCAGACTCTCTATTCACAACCATCATTCCCATGTGAATATTTTGGGAGGTGTGGTGCAAATAGCATTTGCAATGCGGACAATCCTAGATGTACATGCTTGGATGGATTTTTTAGACACATGAACTCGTCCAAGGATTGCGTTCGAACCATTCGTTTGACTTGTAACAAAGACAGGTTTAGGAAGTATACAGGAATGGTTCTTCCTGACACATCTTCATCTTGGTATAATAAAAACATGGTTCTAGAGGAATGTGGGGAAATGTGTCTGCAAAACTGTTCCTGTACGGCATATGCAAATTTGGATATAAGTGGTGGAGGAAGTGGCTGCTTGCTTTGGTATCATGATCTCATTGACTTGAGGCATTACCCACAAGCTCAAGGGGGGCAAGACATTTATATACGATACTCTGATTCAGAGCTAGGTACCCTCTATCAAAGCTATATTTTTAAGCAATTTTTTTTTTTCTCTTTGGATGAAAATATTTCTAAGCTGCTATTTACGGCATTAACTCCTTCGATTGTGTAGGCCTTGTCATTGTTGGATGTTTCCCCCTCTTTTCTGAAGTGCTTAAAATTTTTAGCATAGTATAATTTAGAGTGCTCTTTGAGTCTTGAAATCTCATTGCTGCATATTTGGCCCTCTTTTTCTGAAGTACTAAAGTCTTCAGCATAATAATTTTGAGTGTACTTGAGTCTTCGTATTGCAGATCACAGCCAGAAAAATGGATTGAGCAAGAGCAAGATTGCATCCATTGTGACTGGCCCAACCATGTTCATCGTGTCTATGATACTCGGATTGGTCATATGGTTATGGAAAAGGAAAGTCAAAATGGAAGGTGGGTAAAGAGTATTTATTTAACCTTTGAGTTCATTTGTAGTAATTTAGGATAAATATAACATCAAGGTATAAGTTTTGCTGTGTCTGATTAGGGTTTTTTATATTCTTATTTTTTGAAATAGTTGACTAATTCATCAAACCTCACTTTCCTTCAACTCTCATTATACAAAACAAAAGAGAAAGAGTGATGTTTTATTACAATATGTTATTTCTTGATATTATATTGTCATCTTCCACTACTTCAGAGATGAAAAAACAACTTTACCAAAGTCATCACAACTATAATCTAAGGAAGGAAGAGCCGGATTCACCAGCATTTGACTTGCCTGTCATTGCTAAAGCCACTGATAACTTCTCAGACACTAACAAACTGGGGGAAGGTGGTTTTGGACCAGTGTACAAGGTAATATAGTTATATATCTAATCAAGGATTTTTTCTCATTAAATACTTTTATTTATTCCACCTAATGATTTGCAGGGTACTCTAATAGATGGGCAAGACATAGCTGTGAAACGGCTTTCAAACAACTCTGGCCAGGGTTTGAAAGAATTTAAAAATGAAGTTGCATTGATGGCAAAACTTCAACACCGTAATCTTGTGAAGCTTCAAGGTTATTGCATTCAAGAGGAAGAGAAAATGTTGATATATGAATACATGCCCAACAAGAGCTTGGACTACTTTATTTTTGGTTGAGACTTAAAGCCTTTAAAATTCAATATCTGTGGCAACTTTTATTCCTATCTCTAAAGCTTGTGAAAATGTTGAGAAGGCAAATGTATTTACTAAGCATGTATTTAAAATTGACCAGATGAAATTAGAAGCAAATTATTGGATTGGAGTAACCGATTCCATATTATTGGTGGCATTGCTCGAGGGCTAGTTTATCTTCATCAAGACTCTAGATTGAGAATTATTCACCGAGATTTGAAAGCCAGCAATATTCTACTAGATGAAAATATGAATCCCAAAATTTCGGACTTTGGCCTTGCTCGCACATTTTGGGGAGATCAAGTAGATGCTAACACTAACAAGATTGCCGGGACATAGTAAGTTGGTCCTTACTTGATTAATGAATTCTTTGGGATAGCATTTTCTCTAACTCTAGTTTGCATATTCTGCTTTCCAGTGGATACATGCCTCCTGAATATGCTGTACATGGACATTTCTCAATGAAATCCGATGTCTTTAGTTTTGGTGTCATGGTGTTAGAAATAGTAAGTGGGAAGAAAAACAGAGATTTTTCTGACCCAGATCACTGTCTGAATCTTCTTGGACATGTAAGGGCAATGATTTTCCTTGTTTTCACCTAGCATTATAGTCATATTTTTCTTTCATGTTTGAATTTTTCCATTCATGACTCCCCTGATTATTAGGCATGGAGACTATGGACTGAAGGAAGGCCTACAAACTTGATGGATGCATTTTTGGGTGAAAGATGCACTTCATCTGAAGTTATTCGATGTATACATGTAGGCTTGTTATGTGTGCAACAGAGACCAAATGATAGGCCTGACATGTCAGCTGTGGTTCTAATGCTGAATGGTGAAAAATCGTTGCCACAGCCAATGGCGCCTGGTTTTTACAATGGAAGGGACAAAGCAGATTTGTTTGGACCATTTTCTAACAATGATGTTTCCCTAACAGTTTTAGAGGCAAGATAAAAATGAAGGCTAAAGAAAATGTAAAGGTTTATAGATATAAATTATATGCACATTTATTGTATTTTGCTTGACCAACTATATCTTGATGCTATGGGTTTTTCTGACATCTTTCTGTTGTCATCACTCCTCAACATGTAGTTGTTGTATATCTAGTGTCATTGAGATAGACTCCCTTGGTATGAGAAAATTTATTCTAATCCTACATGACTGTTTTTGTCTTTAAAGAAGCAAAAAATTATGGAAAACTTATGACAAGAATGGAGGTTACATGACAATTCTATTATGGTGAATCAATGAGTTGTTTGAAGTTTCTATAATGGCTAATAATTATTTATTGTATTCATGGCTCTTCCTTAGTCACCATTGTAATGGTTCATGGCCCTTTATCATCCTTCATTAGTATCTTTACTGTATAGGTACTCTTTTTATCTGGTTCTTGGATAAACCATAATAGAACATAATTCGTTCACTTCACTAGAGAATTTGAATTGGTTAGTGCGTACCTATTTGCAATATGTTTTTGAATCGAAAAAAATCCAAAATTGTCATTCAATTTGTGGAGGAGATTAGGAGACGAACCAAGAGAGAAGTAATTGCTGCAAGCAGTTGTGAAATTAGAAAGGAAGAGTGGAAACGAGAAGAGTAGTCTACCAAAAGATGAAAGGATTATTTTCTTTCTTTAATAAATTGGTAAATAGTCAAAGGAGTCGGTGTTGCTTTCAATAAAATAGACAAAGGAGTGGGTGTTGGTTTAAAAAAATCATTTATATTATTTACATAAATTAAAGAAAAGTGATGGATAAATGTAGAAATAATTAACTCTTTAAATGTAATCTTTAATAATTGATTTTATTATCTATAAAATTAAATACCAAAGGGTCTAGTGTGTGGCAATTGTTGTAAATCCTTGATATCTGTCTTTGATTCATATGGATAAAAAGCAAACAAAAAATCTTTAATTCAAAGTCTCAAGCTGCAAAAGCTAATTATTCTAGCTTCATGTAATCTGCAGTTAATATTCAGTGATTGTGGCTATTTCTTAGTAGATTGTTACTTATGGTATGATTTTTAATGACTTATTGGTAGTCAAGAATAATTTAACAACTTATCTAAATTGCTGCCAGGCATGGAGAGTCTGGAGGTGAAGAGATGTATTACTGCTAATGAATGAGCATGTTTGTTTTATGTGATTTTTGCTTTTCTTCAATGCACGTTTAACATTAATCCTTAACTAGGAGTAGCTTGGTGTTGAATGTGAGTGAACGACATTCCAAACACATCCTATTAGCTCATTCAATCTATCAATGAGAAGGGTTAAGATGCCCTGTTCTGACTTCCGAGTACATAAAAACCAGATGATAGGCCTGACAAGTCAATGTTATAAGTAGTTTTAATTAAGAATGTTGAGAAACTATTGCCTAGTACAACACAACCTTCTTTATAACCACACTAAGTAGTTTTCTCAACTGTAAAGTGAAAATTGTGTTCCTCAAATGTAATGTCCATTACATGGTTGGAGGCAATATAGCATATAAAAACTAAACTTTTCATAAATTGGGGTTAAGGTCTGATTTTGTAAGAACATTGTTAAATTATATATATACAGGGCCAAGTTTTGTAATTGGCTTTTTATATGGATTTCTTTACAACGACCTCTGTTATGGCTTTTCCTTAAAGAAACCATGCAAAATGGAGATTTAGAACTCAGATATTTTGAATTATATGATATAATTTATTAATCCAGAATTTGAGATATTTATGCTTCAAGTTTGTCCTGTTACTACCTATTTGATCAACTCAGCAGTGATTGCATGAGGTTGTCATGCTTGCATTATTTGATTGTGACCTCTCTTATGCTTCTAGGCGTGCATGTTATATTTATATATTGACTTGAAGACTTCATCATAAAGAGGTTTTTTTTTTTTTTTTTTTTTTTTTTTTTTTTTTAAAACAAAGAAAAGTTTTGATGAATTGGATTCCAGAGACATTGTTAGTATAATATGTTAATACTTATTTAGTCTTGAAACTTACTCTGATCCTAGTGATATGTACTTGTGAGATATAAATTTGTTTCTTATCAACTGAACCAATCTTATTGGTATTATATAAAATGTTTATATAGCATTATTCATTTAATTTCAAATACAAGATCATAGTTATATGATTTTTAGTTTGAGCCTTAGGTATTGTAACTACATTAAATAGTTGGAGGAAGGAATTTGTCATCCATCCATTATCGTCCTATTCAGTTGAAGCAAGATTTGACATGGATCAATTGATAAAAAAATTGGCATGGATTTATAGCGTTACCATATGGATATTGACAATTATCGTTGATTGTAAGAAAAATAAATTAAAATTTAGTTAAAGTATAAAATATAAATTATTAAATATTTTTTTGAAAAATAAACAGTAAAAAAATGGTTACTTTATGAAAATTAGTCATGAAGTTAGTCAATACTTTATAGTTTATACTAATAATATAACGACTAAAAAAATAATAATATTACTAATTAAATGGGAAAGTGTTTATTACTAAATAAAAAATAAAAAAATAGTAAAGTGTTTGGGTGATGTGATGTGTCAAACACTCAAACATGTTTCTCAAAAATAGCATCTGAAATCAAGCTACGCATAGATAAGTCTAATTCTTTTGCTTGACGAAATTGTTCCATGACCCCAGTTGAGTTGGAGCAGTTTAGAATGTTACATTCACACCAGAAACCAGAGGTTGAACAAGTCAAATTATTAGTGAAAGTCGCTCCAACCACTAAAAGATACTTTTTCTAATGTTTTCTGTGTAAATGAAGACTCCTGCGTTCATATGTGGAATTGAAGTCACACTTCTTTGAAAAATTTAGGAAGCACTAAGCTTTTTAACAAAACCATCGTCTAATATAAGTTGAATATCGGGACACTGAAATGAAAGATCATAGAATACGTAAGTTATAGAATAATAAATTATATGGATAGCTATGAGGTGATGACAGTGTGGTTCTCTCTCTTATTCTCCCTCATCCCCAGCATCAGTACTACACTGAGTAGTATCACTCCAGATCAACCCTTACACCACAATGAAACCCTGGTTTCAGCATCTGGAACCTTTGAAGCAGGGTTCTTCAGCACTGGAAGTTCTCAGAGACAATACTTTTGCATATGTTACAAGAATATATCACCTAGAACAATTGTGTGGGTGGCCAACAGAAACACCCCATTAGATAATAACTTCACTGGAGTTTTCAAAGTCAGTGATGAGGGGAATCTTGTTGTACTTGATGGCATTGGTGCAGGTGTTTGGTCTTCCAATGCATCAACCACTTCTCAGAAGCCTATTGTGCAGCTCTTGAACTCCGGCAACCTTGTTGTAAAAGACGGCGGAACAAATAGTCCAGAGAAGGTTGTGTGGCAAAGCTTTGATTTTCCTGGTGACACTTTGCTTCCTGGGATGAAACTTAGAAGCAGTCTTGTGACAGGTGCACATAGTTCTCTGACATCGTGGAGGGACACAGAAGATCCAGCTCTGGGGGAATATTCGTTGTATATCGATCCTCGTGGTTTTCCTCAGAGAGTGACTACAAAGGGAGGGACTTGGTTGTATAGAGCTGGTTCATGGAATGGTTATCAATTTTCAGGTGTTCCTTGGCAGCTGTTGCATAATTTCTTCAATTACTATTTTGTGTTAACCCCAAAGGAAGTGTATTATGATTATGAACTCTTGGAGCCTTCGGTTGTTACAAGGTTTGTGATCAACCAAGAAGGGCTTGATCAACGTTTCACTTGGTCAGAGAGGACACAGAGTTGGGAGCTTTTCGCCTCCGGCCCCAGGGATCAGTGTGAGAACTATGGCTTGTGTGGTGCAAATTCTGTTTGCAAAATTAATAGCTACCCCATATGTGAATGCTTGGAGGGATTTCTCCCAAAGTTCGAGGAAAAGTGGAGATCACTGGATTGGTCTGATGGGTGTGTTCGGGGAACGAATCTGAGTTGTGACGATGGAGATGGATTTGTTAAGTATGAAGGAATGAGATTGCCAGACACGTCTTCGTCCTGGTTTGACACAAGCATGAGCCTTGATGAATGTGAGAGTGTGTGTTTGAAAAACTGCTCTTGCACAGCATACACAAGCTTAGATATCAGAGGTGATGGGAGTGGCTGCTTGCTTTGGTTTGGTAACATTGTGGATATGGGAAAACATGTCTCCCAAGGACAAGAGATTTACATACGAGTGGCTGCTTCAGAGCTAGGTACTTTTAATTTTGTGTTGAAACATAAGAAAAATAAATGCATGATACTTAGATTTTTGTGATCACCTGCATTTTATAAGCTGCATAGTTAACTTTTACATGAAAACTGTTTGTTGGAATTATGGGATGTTAGCCCTGCTCCATGACATATTATCAGTTTTTATCTTTGTTTTATTGCACCTTTGCCATGTATGAAAAAATTTGGATGGACTACAATATAATTTTGGTGTGAAATCTGACATTTTGGTTTTGGTTTGGTCCTCTAAATTTAAAAATTAAGAAGTTCCACTTTAATCCTTTAAAGTGTCTTCGATAGGCTAAATTGGTTCTTCTGTCAATTTATCACACTAACTAGGTCAACGATGATGCGGCAAACTTTGAGAGTGGCACGTCAAATGGGAATTTGCCATTTCAACCAAAATCAACACTGTTGATGCAAATATTGATGAAAAAACTAATTTGGTCTAGCAAATATACTTTAAAGGAGCAAAATGTAACTTTTTAAACTTAGGGAACCAAATTGAAACCAAAAATTCAAACGTGGGACCAAAATTATATTTTAGCCCATTTAGATTCAATGAAATCTAATACTGAAGTTATACTCAATACTGCCTTTGTAAATTGTTTTCTTCTCCTTCACTTTCTCCTTGTGTATTTTCCAATAATATTTTTTTTATATCAGACCAAACTTGGCATAAAAGGCACATTAGCACGAAGCTTGTGGTGATTTTGGCAACAATCGCTACGTTCATCATAGGCTTAATATTAGGATCAGTCATATACATACGGAGAAAACTAGAGAAACCAGGTGAACTTTTTAGACATTAAAACGCCAAGTAATAGGTGAATTTTTTTTCTAGTGTTAACACAATTGGCAATCACCATAATAAAACAACTAATATGTTGTGTCACTAGTTTATCATCTGTCTGCTTCCATATCAGGAAAGACAAATATAATCGACCAGATGCATCACTCTATAAAACATGAGAAGAAAGACATCGACTTACCAACCCTTGATTTATCAACCATTGATAATGCAACTAGTAAATTCTCTGCCAGTAACATATTGGGAGAAGGTGGATTTGGACCAGTTTACAAGGTAACATGGTTTTTTTTTTTTAGAGGAGGTAACATGGTTATATGCCACCAATGGTACACTTACTCAACATATATCTTATAATATGTGTCCACATTAATTATCAGGGTGTGCTGGCAAATGGACAAGAGATTGCTGTTAAGAGGCTTTCCAAAAATTCTGGACAAGGATTAGATGAGTTCAGAAATGAAGTTGTGTTGATTGCCAATCTTCAGCACCGGAATCTTGTAAAGATTCTTGGGTGTTGTATTCAAGATGATGAGAGAATCTTGGTCTATGAATTCATGCCTAACAGGAGCTTGGATCTTTACATTTTTGGTTTGAGGCTTTTGACTCAGATTTATTTTGTACTCTTCTTTCTGCCAAAATCATTTTATAACCATGCTAACCTAAGAATTGGGAACATGCAGATCGAACAAGAAAGAAATTATTGGATTGGAACAAACGCTTCCAAATTATAAGTGGCATTGCTAGAGGGCTTCTCTATCTTCATCATGATTCTAGACTAAGGATCATTCACAGAGATATCAAAACAAGCAATATTCTTCTTGATAATGATATGAATCCAAAGATATCAGACTTTGGACTAGCAAGGATGCTTGTTGGTGATCACACCAAAGCCCATACAAAAAGAGTAGTTGGAACTCAGTAAGCATGCTTAAACATGCCTTAATTACTGTATGTATGTTGTATAATATTTTTGTTAATCTAATTTCATTTTACTCTGCTGTCTTGCAGTGGTTACATGCCTCCTGAGTATGCAGTGTACGGATCTTTTTCAGTGAAATCAGATGTCTTTAGCTTTGGTGTTATTGTACTAGAGATAGTTAGTGGGAGGAAGAACACAAAATTTCTTGATCCACTCAATCAACTTAACCTTATTGGGCATGTAAGCATTAAGTTTGAAGACTATCCTCTTGTCACTATTCTAGAAAGAGCTTAGTTTATATACACTAACAATTTTAAGGATTTTTACAATATTAATCAATCAGAAATCATGTTGAGAATGAGTTTTAACTTAATTATGGTAAAATTTAACAAAATTATCATATATAACAATTTTTTATTGATTGACCATGTAAAGAGTCATTACAACAACAACATCAAAGTCTTATCCCACTAGGTGATGTTGGCTACATGAATCACATGACATCATTTGACACTATTAAAAATGAAGGTGTCAGAAACACTTTATATTGTCATTACATGTACTAGTAATTCTTCTTAAACTTGATTTAATACAAAATTAACCAATAGTAAATAGTAATTTGGCCAATTAGTATTGATTGAGCTCAAACTCACAATTTAGTTTTAATTTTTCCTCAGGCGTGGAGATTGTGGAGTGAAGGGAGGACTTTGGAGCTGATTGATGAATCACTAGACGATTCAATCATTGAAAGTGAAGTGTTTAAAATTGTTCACGTGGGACTCTTGTGTGTTCAAGAGAGACCAGAGGACAGGCCCCACATGTCAAGTGCGGTTCTAATGCTGAATGGTGAGAGACCATTGCCCAGGCCCAAGCTCCCCGCTTTTTATCCACACCAAGAAGATTATTCTTCATCCAGCAAGTGTGAATTCAGCTCAAATGAGTTGTCCATCACGTTAGAGGCAAGATAGTAAACCTAAATTAATCAAGATGAATTGCTAATTTGTTTAGTTTTTAGTATGTGTGCCTGAATTGCTGTCGTGCACTGTTCAAATACTGTTCTCTTAGCATCTAATGCTTTTGTAAGTATGTACGGACAATGACTGATCCTTTGAAAAAAGAAAAGCAAACTTCGCTGTCACTCTTTGAGATTTTGTCCTATTATACAAAATATTACTATGATCTTCCTGTATACAGTGTAATATTTTTTAAACCTTAAGCGGTGTGTAATGTAAAAAGAAGTAACTGTGTAATATTTTTCAAATAATTAGGAAATGTTTGTATAGGATAAAAAAAGGAGGGCTATTTTGATAATTTGACAAAATCTCGGGAAGTTTTAGTATAATTCACTCAAAGGAACAAAAAAAACCTTAACCAAAATGAGAAAAGAGACTTTTCAAGATGTCACAATTCACAAAATATGCAAATGCCGGTGTTAGTGTAAAAGGAACACAGTAAAAGCGTCCAATTTCTATTCAAAATTGTGATATTACACGGCTATGTACCCATAATTAAGAATCATTGTTTCTTACTAATGGAGATATACCCACAATACTTAGTTGGATGAGGTTCAGAAACAACCTTCACTACTTTCCATGGCGTAGGAATTTTATCTAACCCCGTAGTGGGGTGACTTCTAATTTTCTATAAAATTCAAAAGCACGAAATTGAACATTTTTGGTAAGAACTTCCCTTTCGTCCTATTGCATGTCTCTGACTTTTCGCTTGTACAATAGATAGGCTATTGTCAATGTCATGCGTAACTTAAGGTCCCAAAATGGGTGACTCAAATAACCCGTCAAAATGTGTGAGATTGGTCAATAAAATTGAAGAAAGCATTTTGATCCAATTTGACCCAATACTCCTCGACTCAAGCTAAATCGTAAGTCTAAAAATGTCATAGTTGCTTGCTGTAGATATTAAGCTCTATTTATAGTTTACTTATTTAAAAATGATATGTATTTATTTTTAAGTAGCATATAACTTAAATATATTAATGTGAATTTATTTGAAAGTGGTACAACAGAATTAAATAAAATATTCAACAATTTTTTAGTTTAATCATATTAATAAATAGATGAAAATGTTGGTCAACAAGCATTGTCAAATAACCTGCATATCACCCTAGTTGAAATTAATTGGACTAATCGTACAACAATTCAAATTAGGGGATTGCTTTTTTGTTTTTTGTACTCTCCTCCCCCCCCCCCCCCCCCCCCCCCCCCCCTTTGTACCCAAATTTTTAAAAATATTTATTTCAATAATATTTTTATATTGTGTTAAATTTTATTGTTCTGGAATTTAAATTACAGAATTACAAAAAACAATGAGTTCCAAAATATAAATTTCAGAACTGTGACTTTTGAAGTTTAATTTTATAAAGCCAATTTTTTCATAAATTTAAAACACCAATTCTTTTACTTTTTAGAAATGTCAATAAAATAATTTACAAAAAAAGAATTAGGAAGAGAGCGAATAATAAATTAGGGGGATTATGTACTTAGCCCAATTGTGGCTTGGATAGAGGGGTTTTCGGCAATTACTTAATGCACCTCGCTTTTTCTTATTCCACCTCCAATTTTTTCATTATCCCCTTTTTGTTCTTCCTCTCCGAAGCAAAACCCTAGCCACCTCTCCCCCAAACCTCCATGACCACTGCACTTCACCTTCACTTTCACCTTCACCAAACACCACCATCAAAACCATCCAACGCCATCTCCACACCCCCAACCCTGTTTGACCAACTCCGTTAAACATTAGTCTCAACCATCTTTTTCCAACTTTATTATTACTTTTGAATAATGTCAATTAAATTTGTTGGTAATGCTTTCCACGTTGAAAACAGCTAAGCTAGAAGATTTTAAAATATATTTCACCTCTGATTTATTCAAGATAACCAAGGCACAAACAGAAGTGTTACCAGATAAAGGGTGAGTTGTTGAAACCTGGTGACACTAACTTTGATTTCCACGGATAAAAAAGAAAAAAGAAAAAAAACTTTTAGCCCGACATGAATCCAGTTCTGTAGCTAACCTTTGAAGATTTACTAAAGCGCTTGTGATATTTAGACAAACCTCTGAACCGAGAAGCAATGCATGGAAAGCTTCAAGGCTTTGGTTTTGTGCTCTCTTGTGTTGCACTTCATACCAGGCTTCATTGCCCTTGTCAAGGATAATGTGACTCCAGTTTCAGCAGGAGGGACTTTTGAAGCAGGGTTCTTCAACTTTGGAGATCCAAGTAACCAATACTTTGGTATATGGTACAAGGATATTTCTCCAAGAACAGTTGTATGGATAGCCAATAGGGATACCCCAGTCGGAAACTCTCCAGGAGTTTTGAATGTCACTGATGGGGGGGAATCTTGTTATTTTGAATGGCTCAGGGATCATAGTCTGGTCCTCTAATAGATCAAAAGCTGCAAAGAATCCTGTTTTGCAGCTCTTGGAGACTGGAAACCTTGTTGTGAAAGAAGAAATCAACCCAGAGAATCTTATATGGCAGAGTTTTGATCTTCCAGGGGACACTTGTTGCCGGGAATGCGAATTCGAAGTAGCATGGCGAGTGGTAGGTTTACATCTCTGACATCTTAGAGAGACACACAAGATCCTGGTAGCGGCGTGTATTCATATCACATAGATACTCATGGTTTTCCTCAAGTAGCGATCACAAAGGAAGGAACCTTATTGTATAGAGCAGGTTCTTGGAATGGCAATATTTTATCTGGGATTCCTTCTGAAACATTGTACAAAAACTTTAATTTCTCTTTTGTGATAACTGAGCAGGAAGTTTCTTATGGATATGAACTCCTGAACCAGTCAATTGTTTCAAGATACATGATCGCATTAACAGGCCAAATACAACGTTTCATTTTGTCTGATCTGACAAATAGTTGGCAGCTTTTCTAAACTGGCCCTGTGGATCGGTGTGATAATTATGCCATTTGTGGTGTGAATTCTAATTGTGATGTCAATAACTGTCCAACATGTGAATGCCTTCAGGGTTTTATTCCAAAATCTCTAGAAAAATGGAATTCACAAAATTGGACAGATGGATGTGTTAGGAGAGTTAATTTGGATTGTGGCAATAGTGATGGCTTTCTGAAGTATCAGGGAATGAAGTTACCGGACACATCAACCTCATGGTTTGATAGGAGCATGAACCTTGAGGAATGTGAGAATATCTGTCTGAGAAACTGCTCCTACACAGCATATGCAAATTTGGACGTCAGAGATGGTGGAAGTGGATGCTTGCTTTGGTTTAACAACATTGTGGATGTGAGAAAACTAACCTCTGGAGGACAAGACTTTTACATAAGAGTGGAAGCTTCAGAATTAGGTGCTAATACTTTATTTTCAGCCGCCTTCCTGATTTTGTCTTTTCCACTAAAACACAAGTAACAAAATATAAATTCTGGTTCTTACTAAGCTGCACATTATGTTTGTTGCATACAGTTTTTCCGGCGCATGTTACAAATTTCATCCTTGTTGCAGGTAGATAACAGAACATTTAAGAGTATGATGAACATTAGAGGAACTCGTCGAATACTACTTAGTTAGCATACAAAAAGTATTTTTGAGGAAGCATCTGAGTTCTATAAATATTCATTGTGAATATGTGCTTTAGATGTCTTATCCTTTGGGATTTCTAAATTGCTCAAAATTTGGCATGTTAGCTAACAGTGCTTTTAATCTCTCAGGTCATAACAAAGGCTTGAACAAGAAGCAGCTTGCAGGAATTCTTGCAGGTTGTATTGTGTTCATTGCGGTCATGATAATATTGGGAGTGGCATACTTAGGATGAAAAAGCTTGAGAAGTCAGGTAATTACATCCACTCGTTTGCTTTGTTAATGTACCATGGTACAGATAATAGTTATTCAATAATTGCAAATATTCTATTTTGATTAAAAAAAATTGAAGGTTTGGTAACCATTAGCTTTTCCTCTTGTGATAGAACCTAGATATAATGCAGTCATTTATTTACAATCATTCTTCTATCTTCACAGGAAAGAACACAATAGTTAGCTGGAATAATCACACACACACTGGTAACACAGAGAAGGAAGAAATTGACATACCAATGTTTGATTTTTCAACCATAGCAAATGCAACTAATAACTTTTCAACTATTAAAAAATTGGGAGAAGGTGGATTTGGACAAGTTTACAAGGTAATTTGATTAAATTTATATCCTGCCATTGGATTTACCATCTTTGCATAATTTTCCTATGAAATGATTGTCAGGGTACATTGACAAATGGCCAAGATATAGCTGTGAAGCGGCTTCACAATAATTCAGGACAGGGACCAAAAGAGTTCAATGAAGTTGTGCTAATTGCCAATCTTCAGCACCGAAATCTTGTGAAGCTTCTAGGATGTTGCATTCAAGATGATGAGAGAATCTTGATATATGAATTCATGACAAACAGAAGTTTGGACTACTTTATTTTTGGTTGGAGATTTTATCCTGTCTCAATACTTGATTTTCTCTAGCCATGATCATCAAGTCATCTTCATGCTAACTAACTGAAAAATTTGTCAGATGAAGCTAGAGAAAGTTTGCTGCATTGGACTCAGCGCTTCCAAATTATTTGTGGGATTGCTCGAGGACTTCTCTTTCTTCATGAAGATTCTAGATTAAGGATTATCCACGGAGATCTCAAGACAAGCAATATTCTTCTATATGAAAGCATGGATCCAAAAATATCAGACTTTGGTCTTGCTAGAACATTTGGAGGAGACGAAGTTGAAGGCCAAACAAAGAGAGTAGTGGGAACTTAGTAAGCATGCTTAAATGGCTTCATCTTGTTACTTTATGGTTCATAGAAAATCCTCCCCTCTCTTTCTGAGCTCCATTTCATTTTCTGCATTGCAGTGGTTATATTTCTCCAGAGTACGCTGCTCGTGGGAATTTATCTGTGAAGTCTGATGTCTTCAGTTTTGGTGTTATTGTACTAGAGACAGTTTGTGGAAAGAAGAATAGGGAATATTTTGACAATAATGATCATGACCTTCTTGGACATGTAAGTATATATGTTTGAACATTTTTAGCTTCTGTATATTTTTCATTATTTGACATGATTTTGAGCATTCATGCACCTATAAAACATGTATCCAAACACAAAATTATTGAACTCAAAATTCACAATTTAAATTTTGATGGCCGCTAGGCATGGAGACTGTGGTGTGAAGAAAGGCCAATGGAGTCGCTAGATGAATCACTAAGCAAATCAATAGCTCTGGCTGAAGCTGATGTATTAAGATGTATTCAGATCGGTCTTTTATGTGTACAAGACAGACCAGAGGATAGGCCAGACATGTCAGTTGTAGTTCTAATGCTGAATGGTGAGAAATTATTGCCTAGGGCAAGGGAACCCGCCTTTTATCCGTACCAATCTGGCTCTTCATCAGGAAATAGTAAACTGAAATCAACCAAGGAGATTTCTATGTCATTGTTAGATGCAAGATAGTTTATATGGAGTTTATGGATTTTCCTCTTAATTTTTATGAACAAAACAATTATTTTAAGGTGTAGATAGCATTATCTGGCTATTTCCAACTTGTCATTAGTAATTTAGTACTCTCATCGGAAAACTATATTGATTCATTATTTTGGTGTATGCCAATGGAGTTGCTAGATGAATCACTAGCAGAATGAGTAGCACCTGTGATATATGCATAAAAGAATCTAGCAGTGCCAATAGCATCAATTTTTTTTATAATTAATAAAGTTACATACTAAAATATCAGGACGGGGAGGAAAAAAAGCTTACTTGTGCATGGTTATGATGAGTTGAAGAGTGGTATGTATATCTTCAGGTCTAGATTCATTAACGCAAGTCATATGTAATGTAAGTCATTTATCTTGATCTGTACTCTGTCGGAGAGGACCAAGGTTGACTGATTCATTTCTAACTTGTGTGAAAATTGGTTTGGTTTTAAAATCAGCTTGTTTAAAGTCATATTGGAGTTACTGTAGAGTTTGAGAAAATGATTTCCAATTCTTTTATCCGTATGCGACATTCATATGCATAACAACTACTACCGCTGTCCCTATATATAAACCCTTTTCACTTTATTGCCTTGCCTGTCCCTTTTTCTTCTTAATTGTTTGGTGTATTGATTTTTTATTCCTATAATATCCTTATTTAATGTGAGTATTCCCTCTCCAAGTATTAATTAATTAGATAAGAAACAATTAAGCGGAAATAGAAATAAAGGGTGTTTGGAAGGATGATATAAATTATTAATAAATTTAATGCGATTAACTAAATTAATCAATTTTTTTTTTTTAAAAAGATATGAATTAGTTAAAAGTTCTTTTATATATAAGAACGAAGGTAGTACTTTCTAATGGTCAAAGTCTATGACGTGTTTTAAGACTTCCCAAAAACTAGTCTTTATGTTATAAATAAGTGTATTTTTGTCCTTCTGCATGAAATTCGGAACTTCTTATGTAACCAAGAAAATTGGGAACTTCGTCGAACTCTTGCTAAATAAGACTGTCAATTAGCTTGTTAGTCTTCTTCCGACTATTATTTTTTATCACCATCTTTTAGAATCTTTGAGAAAGTGTATTCGTTTTTTAAACAACTTGTCAAAAGGTTTTCAAAATACTAACTAAGGTGAAAATTGAGAAATGAATAAAAATAGATGAAAAATGAAATATAAAAGTATTAGTACGACGAAAATATTTATAAGGTATTTTTATTCAACCAAACAACCAACATTATTTTTTATCTCCCTATTGTCACTCTCTCCTAGAGATAGTAAAATGGGCTTGTCCTAGCGAGTTGGTCCATTTAGTCCATTAAAAAAAGTGGGACAAGTTAACATTGTTAGTCCATTTTGTAAAGTGAGTCAATGCGACCCATCTCATTTTTTTGAAGGGCTAAGGCCAGTCTGATCTATTTTTAGTGGACTGATCCACTTTGCCATCACTAACTTAGATTAGAGATGAGAAAATGGACTTGATCCAACGGATCAACCCATTTAGTTCTCTAAAAAAAATGGGATAAACTAACATTGTTAATCCACTTTGCAAAATGGGTCAATTTCATCCATCTCATTTTTTTAATGAGTTAGAACCAGATCCATTTTTAATGGAATGATCACTTTATTATCCTACTCTCCCCACCCTATTCCAATTCCACCAAAGAGGGCATACTCCATTCAATATACTCTGCATCATGAATGACCCCAGACGATCACATCTTGTCGTTGTTGTGGACTTTTTTGTGCACATAGTAGACACAATTTATGAGCTTTTGCTTTATACACGAGCGATGCATCAACAATTTGTCTTTTGTTATAGTGTACGTGCCTACGTATATACCGACTTATTTAGTTGACAGTAAGGAAATATCAAGGACACTTACTTTTACAGCTTAACTCTTTTTTTTTTTTTTTTTCTTTTCTCTATTCACACACAATTTTTTGGGTCAATTTTTATTCTAACAATATCCTTTTTCATGCGAGTTTGGCTTCATTGTCCCAAAGTTTACATTTTGAAATCCATTTCTATATTCTGTAATGAAATTTATAAAAATCTATTTATTACACATTATAGAATTAAGCTTCTGCAGTAATTTTTTTTTTCCTAGTATAAGGGGCAAATGCCCAAGAAAACAAACAAACTGGAGCATAGGCAAATAGCCTAAAACATCAGAAGATAACCCAGCCACGATACAGAGAGGAGCATCTTTCAAGATTACAAGCTGCTGGCTTAATCAGAAGGCAGGCATCTTTGGCAAGAACATCAGCAACATGATTTTTGCTTCTAAGAACATGCTTTATAGAAAAGGAACCAGTCAAGGTAGCAAATCCTATAATGTCCAATACAACGGATGCATAAGGGTGACCCACCATACCAGAACTTGAAACCAAACTTACTACTTCTGCAGAATCAGACTCCATCATAATATTCGTCCATCCTTTATCCAGAGCCAACATTAAACAGCAGTCTGTATGTATATTCTAAAATTAAACATTTGGAATAAAATTCCAAAAACTGGAAGCTAGAGTTCCTTCATAGGATGAGAGAGGTTAACCAATGTGCGGCATTTTTTGGCAAACTTAGGACGTGATTCTCTTATGGTAGTTGATAGTCCTCCCTCGAGATATCTGTAGGCTTCTTTTCTGAGGGAGTGGCCTGTGTTTTTTGTCTTTTTTCTAGGACATTTCCTTAAATGTCCTTCTGATTTTCAAATTATTTTTCCAGTACATACTTTCTTTTTGGAAAGCAGTTCATCCCATTTTTATTTATTTATAGGAATTGAACTCAAATATAAAAAGATTTACAACAATTCACTCATACGACTCAATCAATCATACGTAAGAGTTAGACTCTCTTAGTAACTCAGCCCGCACTTGAAAGACACACATGTTGAAGAATATTTCATTCACACGTGGTGAACCATCACAAGTTCTTCACACAAGTTGTTAACTTTGATCACTGATTTTACATTACATTACAATTACAAATAACATAACAATTTCGGTGAGGGAAATTAAAAAAAAAAAAAAAAAAAAAGAGAAGATGAAATGAAAAATAAAATAAGAGAGCGTCTCAGGCCCTTTCACTTTCACCTACCTATGCCATCTAATCAGATAAGAAATCACAAAAATATAGGCTCCTCTCTGTTGTCCTCTCCTCACAAAAATTTACTTTTGCATATCTTTCAGATGAAAATGTGCTGCCAGTTGTTATGACTCTGTTTACAACAATTGTTCTTCCAGAAATACTTTCCGAAATTGACAATTGTTCTTCCCGAAAATACTTTCCGATAGTACTTAAAATCAGAAATTCAGGGGAATATCGTCAATTAGTATTCATAGGAAAAAGAAAGTGAAACTTCCTAGAGCACTACAAAAATGACTTCAGGTCCAAACTACCTTGATCATTAAGATTGATAAGTGCTTCATTTGATCTCTTCCCTTTCAGTGTCATGTTTTACTTTTCTTCTTTTTTGAACACTTTTTTTTTCGTTTTAAAATTTTAAAAAAAATAATACATGCATTGACAATGTAAAAGATTTTTACTATATCGTCTAATAACTTTCTAATAAATCAAACCAACTGAAATTATGAAAGTAATCACAAATTACTATTATATGATAGATTATTTTTATCTAGCTATCTTAAAAGTCAAACAAAAAATGATTCTTTATTGGTTGATAGTGGAAAAACTGACAAAATGCCTATTAAACTCAATTTGAAATATTTATTGTAATAATATGCATCTGATCTCAGAAATACACATATGAAAAGCAATTGCTTTAGCCATACTTGTCCACAATCACGTATTACACCACTCCAAGATAAAGTTTGAAATGCAACCTATCTAGCAGACATTATGCTTACTGTCATGTCATTATTTGTGTATTGTTTATAACTGCTTGATGAAGAATTATCGCCAGCCATACTTGAACTTGTAAAGAATCCAGGCAAGTTTGGCTGAGGCAGTGCAGATTCACTGCTCAGCATCAGAGCAACAGATGACATGTTCGGCCTGTCGTCTGGACTTAGTTGCACACACAGCAGTCCGACGTGAATTGTTCTTAGCGCTTCAGTTAAACTGAGTGAGTCTACTATTGTTGCATCTACTATTTCAGAGCATTTGCCTTCAGTAAATAGCCTCCATACCTGCATTTTTTTTTTCAAACCATTTGGTTAACAGAATAAACATTTTAAAATGGTAAAAATTCAAGTTCATTCTTACATGTGCCAGAAGATTATCTTGATGACAGAATCCTTTATTTCTCTTCCCACTCACTATCTCCAATATCAACACACCGAAGCTGAAAACATCTGACTTTGTTGAATAAGCTCCATCAATTATATACTCTGGAGGCAGATAGCCACTGCACATCACATGAACCAAAAAATAATTTTAAGACTATGCCAAACCATCATATTCATACCATATAGGAGTAATCAGACACTTACTAGGTTCCAACTACATGCTTTGTAGTTGCTTCGATTTCGTTTCCTCCAAAGCTTCTAGCCAGTCCAAAGTCTGAGATCTTTGGGTTCATTTCACTATCTAACAAAACATTCCCAGCTTTGAGATCTCTATGAACTATTCTATGCCTTGAATCTTGATGAAGATAAAGAAGACCCCGAGCAACCCCATTGATAATTAACGAGCGCCTTGGCCAATCTAGTAACATGCTCTTGTTTTCATCTGTTAAAAATGTAGCCAAGTTGGAGTCTTTCTTAAGATTCTAAAGTTTGAACCATGATACAGAGAGAATGAATCCAGACTAGCCATATTTTAGGAAGTAGGAAATCTGTTTAAATAGTTTCTATAGGTAATAGAATAACAAACTTTAGTCCAAAATAAATTAATTGCCCTTCTTCGTGCCATGATTAACTATATATATATATATATATATATATATATATAGGAAAATTCATTTCCATTCTAGCATGATTTGTTTGATGTATCTGTTTAATTGCAATAATTTTCAAACTATGAATATCCCATCCAACAAATTAAAATATAATCCCAAATGAATTAAACAATGAATACGGTTTATTTGGAAACAAACCAAATATGAAGGAATCCAAGCTTTTGTTGACCATAAATTCATAAACAAGCAGTCTTTCTTCTGCTTGAATGCAGTACCCTAGTAGCCTAACTAAATTCCTGTGTTGAAGCTTTGCAATATGCATAACTTCATTTTTGAACTCTTGAAGTCCTTGGCTCGAATTCTTTGAGAGCCTCTTGACAGCTATTTCTCCTCCATCGTCCAGGATACCCTGAAAGTTATGACAAATTATGCTTTGAAAAGGCTTCGTATTTACTAAAACATGTTAGAGATCAATTGACTTAAATTTCATCATTCAGTAAATGTGTTCCAATACTAAATATATATCTATTAATATATGGCAAGAATGTAGAATTGTTTAAAAAATTTCTATAAGATCAACAAGGTGACATATGAAATATGCTGAATTAGAATTGGACAAGCAGAGGATTGATAAGCGGAAACAACAGCTCAGTTACTATGTAGTAGCCTCTTCATATGTCCCAGGTCAACTTAAATACCTAGCTGAAGTATGAAAATGTGCAAGGTAGAATCAGAAATAAAGCCATCAGCAGATCAGCTAAGCTCTACAGTGCCTATTGGTTTGATATTTTTCTGTTTTTATTTTTCATTACAAAAATATCACATTGCTTTTAATCTGTTTTTTATAACAAACAATAAAATCAAACAATAAATATTTCTATAACAAACAATAAAATCATTTTTTTGTTGTCATAATGTCCTATAAAATCTTATGAAAACAAGAAATAAGGTAAACATAATAAGGTAACCGTTTTTTGTTACAAAAAACAAAATATTTTCTCAAAACAAATAGTCCCTTAATTTCTTCCAGAAAAAAACTACTGGTTTTAAGACCTGTCTATTGTAATTAGAATTTCTGACCATATTTGACAATATAGTGGTAAGATTTATAGAACACTGTTCATAATATAAAAAATTATTAAATATCATGCATTCTAGGCTCATGAAGATATTTTATCATTTCATTACCTTATAAACTGATCCAAAACCACCTTCCCCAAGTTTGTTGTCAGGTGAAAAGTTATTGGTTGCAGAAGTAATTGTAGACCACTCAAACATGGGTAACTCTAGATCATCCTTCTCGTGCTCATATATTGCACTTGCAACGCTTTCTGGTTTGTCTTTCATCTTTCCTGCAATGTAGTAATTGGTGTGTGTAAAGAAAAAAGAAGTTCAAATGTAGAATAAGCTCGTCTTCGATACTCTTTCTACCTTATATGTCCCACCCCAAATCTAAAACAGAATAGAAGCAAACTTGGTTTATGTGGTAGTAAACTTTATTGATTTGTATTAAAGGCTTTCTACTTTCTTATTAGTGAACAATTAATTATTATTGTTTTCTGTTGAGATTAATGCCAATTAACCAAATCTCAAGGTGAGAAAGAGAAACCCAAGACAGTGAAAATCTATTACTGTGTAACAAAGTATAACATGCCTGCACTGACCGAGAGCTTACATCTTGATCACGGATAGAGGTGATATTGTTAGCATCTGAGATTTTCCAACTGTCATATTAAATACCCCTGAAACGTTTCTAATTACTTTTTAAGCATGGTTAAAAACTACTTTTGTTTAACAGCTAGTTGTGGGGTAATGATGCCTACTTTTAGTTAGTCATAATTTTCTTTGTGTCTTGTCCTATCAAGGGCTTGTTAATATTTTGTGACAGTTTAAGTGGGTGAAAAATTGAAATACATCAGATTAGATATGCTCCTTTCTTTTTCTTCATATACGTTTATATTTGATGGTTCTATTTTACAGCATTTTCTGATAGAGTCTAATACCTCTTTTATGTACTGTTCTGTTTTCTAACAGATACTAATTTGTGGATAAAACAGCCTAAAGTTTGCTTGTAAATATAATATATAGAAGAACTACTTAACCTCCTTTCTGCCGTGTCTTCCACCGTATATAAATGATGAAGGTTAAGCATAAGACTAAAATTGCAATAAACAACACACAACTTATGAAAACAGTCTCTAGCTTCCGGATGTTGGATTTATGTAATTGCTTTCCTTCAATAGCTTCTGTGAGAAACAGATGTTGGGAAACAATAAGAAATGTCAGAAGATGACAAAATAAAGAAGAAAAAGGAAGAGAAGCAAAAATTACCAATTGAGAGACAATCTATTACCTATTTCTGTCCCAGCCATCCTTATATATATATCTTCATCAACATCAGTGAAATCTCTTATGTCAACCACATCATCAAACCAGAGTAAACACCCAGTTGGCCCTTTACTGACATCCAAGGCTGCATAAGCTGTACAGGAGCAATTGTTCATGCACAATGTCCTGCAATCCTCAAGGCTAATACTTCTATTAAACCAGGATCTCTCTGTGTCTGGTAATTTCAACCCTGAAAGCTTCAAAAACCCGTCTCCATGACAACTAAGTGAAGTTCTCCTGACACAACCACCGTATATATCATCCGTTTTGGGTACGAATCCGTCCAAGCAATTACACGGAGGGACATTGTTTATATTACAGCTAGCATAGGCTCCACATTTGTCATAGTAATCACAGTCATCCACAGGAATTTTCCCATGCAAGCTCCAAACTTTTTCTTCAGTATTCCAATAATCCCCCAGGATATATCCATCTGTTGATAACTGCATCCTATGAAAAACGGACTTGTTGGTCTGCTCAAATCTAAAATACAACTCTTCCTCATCAGAAACAAAACTAAATCTAGTAAAATCATTTTGCTTCAGCTGAGGTGCCCCACTAAACTGAATACCATTCCACGATCCAAAACGATATCTTTTGAAAGCGCCTTCTCTTAAAACGAGCTGCGGATATCCGCTAATATCAATTTGATAACTATATTCCCCTTGCGATGGATCATCAGTGCTGTTCCATGATGACATGAATCGATTCAGGCCCGTAACTAGATTTCTTCCAAACTTCTGTCCCGGCAAGATCGTGTCCCCCGGATAATCAAAACTTTGCCACAATAAATCTATTGTTTCATTGGTGTCGTTTCCGTCCTGCACAACGAGATTTCCAGAATCCAAAAGCTTTGCAACCGGATACGGCGCTGACCTCAACGCGTTGGAAGACCAGACGACGCTCTTGTTATGGTTGAGAAGGACTAGAACTCCAGTTTCATTGAGCTTCAAAACCCCTGATGAGTCTGCAAGAGGTTTGTCTCTGTTGGCAACCCATACTACAGTCTGTGTTGGGATCTCATTATACCAAATTCCCACGTAACGGTTCTTTGAATTGCCTGGACTGAAGAAACCAAGTGCATAGGTTTTGCCAGGCGAAACTATGATCTGGCCATCACTGATAGATTGCAATGTGCTAATAGTTTCTCTCACAGTGGCAGCTGCTATACTATTCAGCAGGACAAGGCAGAACAGAAGCAAGGTAAAACCTTCCATAAGGTTGTTTATTCTTCTTCAATATATATGCTCCAGTGTACTCTCTTTAATTCAAATGCAGTGTTGGAATATCAACAAAGAGAGGTACAAAAAACTGAAGCACTTCATCTCGGTTTGCGAATGTGAATGTGAATGAGGCAGGTGTGCTCCATTAAGTCTGTGATCAGAAAACAAGTTGGTCCCTAGACAGCAAACTGGCATTTGTTCATAATGTAAACACCGTAGACATGTTTTAGGAGCTGTGAAGAAAAGAGTGTTAGGTATCCATTTATTGTGCCTACATTCATATTCATATATATAGTTGAGGCACATGCATGTTGATTCTTTAATTAATGAATGAATAGAGACATCGCACAGGAAGAATAAAGTCTTGACACTTGGTGGCCATTGTCAAGGAAAAAACCAATAATTGGAATTTGGATGAAATATAACACCAGAAAAAAAAAATATGCATGGGCTTATAATTAAATTATATTATAAGTAAAATTTGTAATAAATAAATATTTTTAACATCTAAATCATATTTTAGATTTATGATACATAATTTTATATTCTGATATAAAACTATTTTTAACTATTGATGGATTTTTTAATATATATATATATATATATATTGAAATTTAATTTAAAGATAAGGATGAAAAGGATAGAAAGAACTAAGAAGTCAAGAAAAACTTTTAAAAATGCTGTGCTTCAAGAAAAATTCCTAGAAATGTTTCCTACCTTTTCAAATGTTGCTTGTAAAAAAAAACTTCTCAAAATTGGGTGCACTTTCTTTGTACTAATCTTGCTTCAAATCAGGCCTGACTTGCTTACCCCTAAAAAGAAAATTGAGTCTCATCCATGTAACCGTGTTCGCATATAGCCACTCTTTATACATCGATTTAAATTTGCTAGCTGTCATCAGACCAATTTATTTGATTCAGATATATGACCCAATTTGATGATGTGTATGTTTATAATTGATGCCCAATATATTTCCACTCTCTCATTTGTGTAACGTGTTCCTTTAGGCGCATTCCATAAATACATTCAGATTAGAATTTACATACAAAGTCAATCGAGAGTATCACATCCAAATGTCCCACAAACTTTAGAAACTTTTGTCCAAAATTGGATTTGTATGAAAATGGTATTCAACTGCCCTTCATATTCAAACCATTCTTATCTCCATTCAAGGATAGTGATATTTATCATCTCTCATATAACAAGTCATCCCACCAAAACCAGACCTATTCCTTAATAATTATGTTCTTGTCCTAATTTTTTTACAAATTTCACTTTTAATCGTTAAACAAAAAATTTAACCACTTTCAGTCCTACCAGCGTTAACTGGTGACTTGTTACTGGGCTGTCAAAGTGAAATTTTTTAGTTAGGAATTAAAAGTAAAATTTTCAAAAAAATTTAGGAAATTTCTTCTTACATCAATCAAATCTCGCATACATTATTCAAGTAAAATCATTTAAACTTATAATTTTTATTAAACCTATGATTTTTATTTAACATATGATTTTTATTTAAATCTATGATTTTTATTTAAACATATGATTTATATATATAAAAAAATACATTATTAGATCAAAATTAATTGTTACAAAATTTATTATGTAAACTTTTATGTGTATTAAATATATATTAAAAAATATAGTGTTATATATAATGACATTAATTATTTTTTTACATAATTGACTTATTAGCTTTGATTGGAACATCCCATTAATAATGAAAATGTCACATGTTTGATATCCGTAAGAATCTTATACGGATATTTTCGATTTTTCTTTTTATTTGAATGGTGTATGCGAGATTTGATTGGTGCAGGAAGAAATTTCCAAAAATTTAAGGACCAAAAACATAATTAATCCAAAACAAATTCTTTCAAACCTCTTCAACCTCCTTTCTTCATGCTTCTGTTGCAATACTCCTTTGTGTGGATGATCACCAATTTCGAGCTCATGTGCGTGGAAGGAGAGGAACATCTCGGTTGCAGAAATTTTGTGGGGAAGAAGTTTAAGGCATCAAGTGGTAACACTAGCTTGAAATAGTTGCTCTGTTTCTTGACTCTTGTTTGTAACTCGTGTGATGTTGGTTGTGCTCTTCTCCATTTTCATGATAGAGACTGGAATTTTATTCTCTGTTGTCTATGATAAATGTTGTGTAAAATTGGTTAGATAAGGGTGATTGGAGTGTTAGAAAATATGTAGATTTGAGCATGGAAAAGATTAGCACCGTCATCATATGTAGATTAACACCATTTTGCAACAATTGTCATCATCATCCTCTCATGACAGCAAGCAAAGGAAAGCACAGAAATTTTAAACTCTTCCCAGCCCATGTGATACACACACATACTTTTCTAACACTCCAAACACCCTTGTAAGAAAAACTTCAATCAATCGTGTTTAGTAGCTATAATCATTTCATTGCATATATTTGTTCATTCCTTTCAAATTTGTTTTGTTATTTTAGGTGGGGGAAAAAGGGAGGCATTTTGTGCACAATTTTAATCAACAAAAACGTATGAAATCACACAATTAAAACGTATAAAAAACACTACCACTAATCTGTCTGTAGTGTTATAAACATAATACTAGAAATATTCAAAGTTCCAAACTAAGAAATAGAATTTGAAACACATAGTTTGGCCGTGGTCACCAGTAAAGTTCCTACTCCCTTAGAGTTGAGAGCCATGTTTCAAAGTTCCCACCCACATATGCCATGTACAATGGCCCAGGATTGAGAATGACGGACAAGTTTGGAGAGGCTGTCTGAAATGATAGCAAACATCCAGTTTCAGCGGCATGAAACCATGAGCAATCATGAACAAACCAAATTGTAATCTTCTTCATTACTTCACCATTTGTTATTACATATTTAAGGAATTCCACCTCAGTTTTTTTTCCTGCAAATCCCTTTATGCTAAGGGTCTTTAGTTGTTGATCGATGCACTCACATGGCTCCTTTCTACTGTAGTATTCTATTGCATCATCCTCATCATGTTGATCACTGTAGTAATCCACTGCGTCGTCATTAATCTATGTAATAGGAAGAAATTCTTGTGAAATGCATAAATTTAGTCTATAGACTTATATAAACATAC
>PYAF01000402.1:5200-18204 GCA_007407185.1 Glycine tomentella
TTCTTACTTGTTTTCACAAGAAACTAAGCTTTGTATGCTAGGTATTTGATGAATTGTCTCAAAGAGCTCAAGATAGTTACTTGAATGGTTGTTTGATTAAGTAACTTGGTTTTAGTTTAACAAATGATTATTGAATAAATAACTTAAACTTAATTTAATGAATGAAAGTTAGAAATGACCGAAAATTATAAGTAGTATGGCTATCTTTAAGAAAATAATTGTTGGAATCTTTGTTGTTGGATTTGAATTATATTTGTACTGTTGAATGCTTTAGTAAAAGTTATGTAATATTTCATGTGTTGTTGAGTGTTTCCATGAAAGCACACCATGTGTTTGATGAAATGTTCCAAAGAAACAAAAATGGGTGAAGTGTTGGAATCCTTTTGTTGATAAGTGTGTTGTGATTATTTATGGATTCCAAGAGTTTTGTTGAAGCTTTATAATAAAGATAAATGAAGAATTGTATAATTAAATAAATAGTTGAATTCTATGACTTATCTTTGAAGAGTTACGGAGTTGAACTATGGCTGTTGTGTAAAGCTTTATGTGATGGTTAAAGAAGCTTTATGTGTTGTTTAAAAAACATATGCCATGAGTTTTCAAAGATGTTGAGCTTTGAGGTGTTTGAGATATAAGAAGAAGAGGAATGATTAATAAGAAAATATGTGATAAAAATAAATCATTCATGCATTTTCATATGCATATGCCTGGCTGGGGCTAGTCCGTGAAGTTGTTTGTCAGATAGCTGAACTGAGTCCACGCGTTCAAAGGAGTTATGAACTAGGGGGTAGTTGAGACAGTGAGGACCACACCACCATGATGATCACATAGGTGGAGGTGACATTCCTATGCGCCACTGGGCTACCCTGACTGGATGGATAAGTTCTGTGTCATAGAGAGAGAGAGTGAGGCTATCTTGACTATGGTACCGTTTAATGAGAATCTGAGATCTCAGTCATGCATCATATAAAGAAGATGAGCATGCATTACTTGATGAACATGTTATGATGTGAACTATGTGTTGTGTAGATGGTGTGATTTAATCTGTGGGAGAATCATGCGTGCATATTATTTTATAAATGCTATTATAACTATCTAGGAATATGTTCTTTTATATATGCTTCTATTCAAACTATGTTTGTCATAAACTTACCCTATTTTGTGTCTGTGGTTGACACCTGCGATGACCCCAATTTATTTGGGCGAGCAGAGGTACAGGAAAGCATAAGCTGTAGATGATGTGAAGAAAGTGTGATGAGGAAGTTTTGATGGATTGTATGCTGTGATTTGTAATTTTCTGTTGGCATGTAATTTACATTAAGTCGTCTGTAAATTATTTTGGACACTATATTTGGGATTGTATAATGAATTGTATTCTTATTACAAATCAACCGTGGTAAGGAAGAATCATTTATGTTATGACTAAATTGTAAAATCAAAGCAAGAAGAAAGAAATTTTTTATGAAATTTATAACTAAAATAATTCTAATACAAAGTGGAAATGAAATTTCATCAAAAATCAATCAAGTACGAGAGAGCAAAAGGAGGCGTTACAATCACCAGCGCTATCCGCGCGGGTAAGGCCATGCAAAAGGCAACTTTTCTGGAAGCTGGCGCGATCCGCGCCACGTTCAGCGCCAACCGCGCCACAACTGCTCTGGAAAAAGGATTCTCTCTGGATCCTGGCGCCATCACTGTGAATGCCACGCGAGTCGCACTGAAAGTAAAAATTAACCACCTGTAGAAGCTCGCGCGACCAGCGCCATAGTCTGCGCTAGGTCTCACGTGAGCAGCGCCATGAGCCAGGCGATCCGTGCGAGACTCAATTTCTACAGTTTATTAAAGCTGTCAAGGGCAAAGTTGGGGTTTCACCTCCCCAGGTATAAATAGCAGAGCCCACTTCTGAAGAAGGGCTTTTGGACGAAATTTCACCAAGGAAAAGCTAGAGAGAGAGCTTGGGAGCTTAGCTAGGGCTTGGGGTTGTGAGTGCAAGTGGGTTTCTTCCCCTCTTTTATTCCTTCTCCTTGCTTGTGTATCAGCTGGGCATGCTTCTTTTTGATGTACCAAGGCCAGCCATGATTAGGTTTGGCTAGTTCTATTTTGTAGCTAGGGCCAAGCACTTGATGTAAACTTCCATTGGAATGTATTGAATGTTATTATCAAAGGTTATTTTACTGCACTTGCTTAAGTGTTGTTTATCTCTTTGTTGGACTTGATCAATCTAGTTAAGAGTTAAGAGCTAGGGTTCACAATAGGAATATTGGGGTTCTAGTCTTGGAACTAGGTGTAGTGACTTGCCTTACATTATCTAGGGATAGAAATGTATGCTTGTAGCTTATTCTAGTGTTTGCTTAATGCTTAACCCAAGGAAGGTGACTAAGGGATTAGAACTTTCAAGTGGGTTAAAGAATTATTTCATTGAGGGATTGATGAATAACTAACATGTGCTGAACACAACCGCTGAGTAACTTAGATAATTGAATGTAGTGTGCAATATGCGGTCATTGGAAGGAATCATCGAGTGTGGGTGCCCTGGCTACGCTTTATTTACATTGTCACAACTTAACTTGTTTGTTCATAGTTAATATTACGTTTAAATTCTTGTCTTACTTTTTCTCGTCCAAACAAACAACTCATTCCTTTACCAAACTTTTATTCGTCCAACTTTTAGATACAAGTTAGAATATAATCGGTACTCCAATCCTCCTGGGAACGATAACTCACTTATCACTTTATTACTTGAACAAACGGTATACTTGCCGATTCCGCAACAAGTTTTTGGCACCGTTGTCGGGGATTGGTTTCGACAATTTTATCATAACTTTTTATCTTTAAGATTGGAATTCCTTTGTTACTTACCTGCTTCTTGAGTTTATGCGAGGTGCAGCTGATCCTACCTCTCTTCAGTTTGATCCGGAAATAGAAAAGACTGCTAAGAGGAATAGGAGAGCAACTAGATTGAGAAGAGAAGCAGCAACATCTAGTTCAGTACCCGAAGAAGAACAAGAAGAAGAAGAACTAGATATGGCTGACCGGAACAACAATCAGCCAAGGCCTGAGGATGAACTTATGGAGGACATTCTTGCTCCATTGTTCACTAGGCTAACTTCAAGAATAGTCAGACCACCCATTCAAGCAAACAACTTCGACATCCACCCTTCTTTGATTAGTTTGGTGGAAAGGAGTCAGTTCAGTGGATAGGACAATGAAGATCCTCATGACTTTGCAGACAAATTCTTGCGAATCTGCGACACTATCTGGCACCAAGGAGTGACGGACGACGCAATCCGGCTACGGCTATTTCCTTTTGCATTGAAAGGAAAAGCTCTCAGGTGGTTAGATAGATAAGCTTCCAACAGCATTACCACTTGGGAAGAGCTAATGACCAAGTTATTTGTACAATATTTCTCCATGGAGAAATACAATCGATTGGTGAATGAAATCACCAATTTCACTCAACATGAGGGAGAAACATTGTGTGCGGCATGGAATAGATTCCAAGAACTCATCCGGCGGTGCCCGCAATATGATATACCAATGGGCAAGAAGGTGCACATTTTCTTTAATGGGATGCTACCTGAGTCTAGGCTGGTTGTGAATGGGGCAGCTGGAGGTTCTATAAGGTCCAAAATTGCAGCTTAGACCTTTGAATTGATTGATTCTCTGGCTAGGAATCAAAATGAAAGCATTGTAGCGAAAGCCAAAAGAGAAATCATTCATTTGGGCAGCAATGATGCTATGTTGGCTGAATAGAAACTATTGTCACAACAGCTAGCTATCTTTAATGCTAAGATTGATAAGCTTGAAATTTCTAAAGCCCAAGCTTCTTCGATCAAGGCAAGTGGAGTTGTTTGTGAATATTGCCAAGGGACCATGAATCAAATGAATGTCCCACCTTGATAGGAGCTGACCCATTCAAGTCATTGGAGTGTGGTATGATCAGAGGCATCAACAAGGTTATCAGAGGAATAACAATCAAGCTTCAGGGAGCAACTTCCAGAGGAGAGTTCAAGGAAGTGGGTTAGACTACAAGTCTAATCATTACTTGCAACCTCCGCAATTCCCTCCAAGGAACCATCTGAGTTAGAAAAGGCTATGTTGCAGTTGGCTAGAACTATCAATGATCACATCCAAGCTACCGATGCATTCATGAATGAGACAAGGGCTCATCATAAGAATTAGGATGCATCCCTTCGGAACTTGGAGATCCAAATAGGCCAACTTTCTAAGCAGATAGCCGAGAGACCCCAAGGCCAATTTCCTAGTGATACCGTGGTCAACCCACGGGAACATGCAAAGGCCATCACCACAAGAAGTGGAATTGTAATTACACCCAAGGAGAAACCCAAGGCAATCCAAAAGGAAGCTGAAGAGGAAACTACTACAGTTGATGAAGAATAAGTGGTAGAAGTACCTTCCAACAAGCCGAAAGAGAAGGAGAAAGCCTCCGCAACTCCAAAGAAGCCGTTGGATTTCTCCCGTTTTGAGAAACCACCCTATCATGTGAAGCTCAAACAGCAAGCTCAGAGACCACAATATGCTAAGTTTTTAGACATGTTTAAAAAGTTACAAATTAATATTCCTTTTGCTGAAGCTTTAGCTAACATGCCTAATTATGCTAAATTCATGAAAGAGTTGTTGTCTAGGAAACATAAATTGCAGGAATGCGAGACGATGATGCTTACGGAGGAATGTAGTGCAATCATCCAGAGGAAGATGCCTCCAAAGCTTAGAGATCCGGGAAGCTTCAACATCCCAATTGCAATAGGCAACATTAATGTTGGCCGTGCCTTGTGTGATCTTGGAGCAAGCATCAATCTAATGCGCCTAACTATGTGCAAATCTTTAGGCATCTCAGAATTGAAGCCCATGGCAGGTGACAATGTATGTGTTCTTACCCCTATAGGAAGCCTAAACTGGTCTGAGTGTAGCTGTGGTTTCTTGTATGCACATTTGGGTTTATTGATTTTGTTGCATGGTTGGGTCACACACCCAGCCCACGCGGTTTGCATGGACTGTGGCGTCGAACGTGCCAGCTGGGTTTCCTACTTATTTGGGTTTGTTAGTTGGTTATTGTGTGCGATAGCTTCATACTCCATTGTGATCTCCCTAGGCTTAAATAGTTGTGGTGGTAGTTACCTTATTATTCTATTTACTAGCCTAGAACCTTTGTACTCTCATGCAAATTGGGAACCATGGTTCTATTCACTACTTAATCTTAGGCTCAATAGATTAAATCAGAACCCTTGTGTGATAACCCTAAGTTATGGCATGGTTGGTGTGGCGCGGGTCGCGCCAGGGTTGGCGTTGATAGCGCCAGACCCATTGGCTGTGGCGCTGATAGCGCCAGGACGGCGCTGATGGCGCCGGAGTCTCTGGAACTTGACGCTCAGGGCGCCAAAGTCACGCGAGGGGCGCCAGAGGTTTTCCAAACCGCGCGGGTAGCGCCAGGGGTGGCGCGGATGGCGCGAGTAGTGGCCTGGAAAACCAGATTTCACTGGAATTCCACGCGACCAGCACCAAGTGCGGCGCTGATGGCGTCATAGGTTAGGGAAGGCATGGCGCGGATGGCGCCAGTCTGGCGCGGTTAGCGCAAAAGGTTCTGGAAGTTGACGCTGGGGGCGTGGGCGTGACGCTGGTGGCGCCACCTAAACCGCCATATTGGCGCGGTCAGCACGGGAGCTGGCGCGATCCGCGCCAGAGCTCGGGCAGGCAATATAACAGAGGTTAGTCGCGTTTTGGAAGAAGAAAACCTTCTTCTTCTTCTTCCTCCATGCCCAGCCTCCTTAATAGTGAAACCAAGCTTCCTAGGACCTCATATGCTAGCCTAAACACTTCCCTGTGACCTAGAAACGTGTTTTAACCGATTGAAAGCTAAAACCTTTCATCAATTCCTTAGATTTAAGCAAAATCCAATCCCTCAAAGAAACCTCAGAAACCTGAGTGTTGGCAAGGACCAGAGGCGCAGAACGGACGACAGAGCTTAGGAAAGCTGTCCTCCAGCCTTTTGGGTCGCCACTGAGGTAAGAAACATGAGTTTCTTCGGTTGATTTTGAAATTGAGAAATCCTTGGGTTTTGTGAATTATGTTGCTCTGTGGCTAGAATTAGCCCAGAGTTCTGTTGGGAAACTTGTTTAGAATGGCTTAATGATGAAGGAATAGCTTTCAATTTTTGATTCTGATGACTTTGGATATTGGCTCTGTGAATGCATAAGTGACCGGTGTAGAGTCACTTGTTTATGGTTTTCTGACAAGCATGAGCCATGACTGAGTCTATGTTGAGCCTGAAAGGCTAATTGGACGGTGTCTGGGTTGAGGGCCGGGCCGTTCTAATGGTATTCTGAATTTTGGGCCATGATTTAGAAATGTGATATGTATTGAGTCCGTGGTGACTCAATGGCCTGATGATAGTTTTGGTTAACTTGTATGATCTAAGAAAAAGCCTTGTGTGGGCAGAACTGTGATAAAACCCTAGGATAGGGGATTTGTGATTGAATGTTTGTGACATGGATTTTGATATGAAATTACTTATGCCTTGATTAGGCATTGATTCTGAGACTGTTGGAGGTGGAAGCCACAGACCTGGGAAGGAATTACGAGCTGAAACCGTACCAGGTAAGTTCAGTGTTCCCTGGGGATGAATTCCCGCTTTGGTTGCACACCACACTCCAGGGGAGTGTTGGTCATGACTCATGATGCATGCATTGGCTGTGATATGACTTGTATTGAGACTGTATGCATTTGCATTTGATGTTTGTGCTGTGCTTGAGATATCTGTAAGCCAAGAGAAGAAGACCGACGTTGAGGAGCTTCGTCGTGTATTCTGGGCGTTGAGGAGCTCCGCCCGTGGCATCGAGGAGCTCTGCCACTTGAGATCTCTGTTGGCCAATAGATAAATACCGGCGTTGAGGAGCTCCGCCCGTGGCAATGAGGAGCTCTGCCACACTATGACAGGTACTGACGTTGAGGAGCTCCGTCAGTGGCGTTGAGAAGCTCCGCCAGGCATTGAGGAGCTCTACCACCTGTCATAGGTCTGTTTGTGATGATGATTATGTTATGTGAAGGCCAGTGGGCCATGTATGATCTATTTACCTGTTTATGTATTGTGAATTTGTGGGCCAGGGTGGGAATGATTTCCCAAGAACCCTGAGCTTACTGAGATATGTTATCTCACCGCATGTGGGGCTTACATGATTTCAGGTGATATTTCTGGCAGAGAAGAGCAGTCTCAGGGCAGGAGGCCCAGTTGAGACTCGGCTGCTTGACGTAGGAGCTGGATGGCTCTTTTTGATTTTATTTTGATGTATAGTTCTGTACTCCCTCATGGAGGACTAATATTCTTTTGTACCACCACGGTATGTGTGGTGTGGATTATGGACAATGATATATATATATATATATGTACAGACCTTTGTTATATATGATATGTGACGTTTCCCTGAGTATAATTGTCTTATATCGGTTATCTGCCTGTATAATTAATTTGTCTGGCTTTTGATACATGAATTAAGGAACTGGATCAGCAGGGGATGTGTAGTATGATTTCATATAGTTGTGTTTTATCGTTTTGTTATTCCATACATAATGAATCAAGAAAAACGATTCTATGCTTCCGCTAAGTACTATTTTATGTTTATCGTGCGCTAAACTGATATTATTAATGTTAACGCACCGGAGGCCTACGGGGTGTTACACCTTGTGCCTCTAAATGGATTACGAATACAAGTTGTTGAGATTTTTGAGGTCCAATTGGTTGTCATTTGGAATAGGTGTGCTTCTGTATATATCAATAGGCAAGATTTGTTGTGAATTTAGATCCTTTTGTTTAATGTAATGTTAGTGGTTCTGAATTGTAGTATGACTTACACCACTGCTAGGTTATGCTTAATGGGGCTTAGAGGTGATTCCTTAGAATCTAATTGCATTTGTGATCACTATGTTGGACAAAGGTGGGAATTAGAGTCTTAGTCTAAACCTTTCAGGGCACTAGCACCTATGTATGTCCAGGATTGAAGTGAACCCTAGGAATGTGTAGTACCCATCACTGAGGCCATACTTGCATACTGTTGTTATTGAATTGTTTAATGGCCATTGCCCATGAGTTTGCTTGTTCTTTGATTCCCAATGCATAACCTTGTCTTTGAAACCATGAATGCTACAATTGAAAGTAACTTAATAGAGATATGGATTTGCCTAATTCTGGGAATCATGTGAAAATAAAAGGAACACTTCTATACAACCAAGAAGGGGGGTGAATTGGTTGAACCTTGGTAAATTAAAATTTTACAAATCAGAGTTGCCACAGGATCTTTATCACTTTAAAAATTATTTAAAACCAAGACTCTTGTATTCAATCAAATTTCTTTGTCAAGAAACCAATAAGCTGAGAAAAAACTTTCTGTGCAAACAATTTGAATCACAAACAAAGCAATTTAGAGATGAAGAGAAGAGAAGAAAGATTAGCCACAGATTTTTATACTGGTTTACTTCAAACACTATGAAGCTACATCCAGTTCTTCCACTCAACACTAGAGTAGAGTTCCACTATTGCAAAAATATTCTTACAAGATTTTACAAGCCTCTCTTTATCAACCCTAGATAAAGTTCAGAGATCTAAAACACTATTAGACCCTTAGAGACCAAACCCCAAACTGAGAACACTACTTAGTTTCCCTTAGAGAAACACTATCTCTAAACATCAAGCAAGAAACTCATTTGCAATAAGCCAATCTTTACAGAAATCAATTAAAAAAAATTACACCTTCAAAGACTAAGGAAAGATATCACCTGATAATCCAAAGAATATATGCATATGAATGATTCAACCAGGTTGAAAGAGAGATTACAAACTCAATGCATTCCTTTCCTTATGCTTTGAAACAATGATGATGCTTCACTTCACCAAATCAAAAACCCATACGAAATTGTGAAGCCTATATGATGTTAGAAACTCAGAAATCTCACTAAAGAAAGCTAATGAACGTTTGTGATTGCTCAGTATACGAATTTCTCACAGTTGTAAAAACAGAGCAAGAGGTTTCTATTTATAACAGCTTTCTAACTGAAAATAATCGATTAAACACGCTCCTGTAATCGATTATTTTGCATATGTAATCGATTAATCCAAGAATGTAATCGATTAAAATGCTCCTGATATTTTCTGGGTTTGAGCAATGAACAATGTAATCGATTATTCCGAGAAGTAATCGATTAAGACAGTCACACATGTTTTTGTAAATGCACTAAGTAATCGATTACAAAAATGTGGTAATCGATTAAGCCAGTCAGTCCTATATTTTCATATGTACTATGTAATCGATTAGAACGACATGTAATCACTTAAGCTAGCAGGACATGTTATTCATTTGCATGGATGTAATCGATTACAAATAATTGGTAATCGATTAAGGCAGTCAACATGATTTTTCTTATTTAGCCTATGTAATCGATTAATTCGATATGTAATCGATTATAATGATCTTGATGTGTTTTCCAGAAGGCATGAAGAACAAAATAATCGATGTCATTAATGCAATAATCGATTAATGCAGGAAAACAACATTTTTCCAAAAACTTATCTTTTAAAATGCTTTACTTGTGAATGCCTTTTACTTAGACCTTAATTCTAACAACCCAGAATGAATGATGATGCATGATATGCTTTTGGATTATCAGATTACTAAGCTTGCCTTTTACATGAATCAAATTGGTCTTCAGTAGCTTTCTTTGGCATTTTCCAATGAGGCATGTTGAAAGCACAAAATACTTAAGGCTTGATTCCAGTTCATTCATTGCATGACTCCTCTTGAATCAACAATCTCCCCTTTTTGGCTTTAAACATGCCAAATCTTCAATTTGATTAAGCTTAGATACTTGGAGATGAATTGGGAATCCATTGATGAACCTCAAGCTTTATATACCTGAAAAATTTCAATTGCCTTTTGCCAAGAAACAAGTGTTAAAGCAAATATGATTCATGAAACTTCAATTAAGCTTTATGTCAATTGATTGAGTTCCAATTTACACCTAAACACCCCCTAAATTCCAGCATTCATTCAATTCAAATTTTGGACAAAAATTGAACAAAAAAACAGGGGCAAACAGAGTATATTTAATTCACTCCCCCTTAATCAATTCTCCCCCTATTTGGCTTTTTAAAGACAAAAATTAGTAAAACACAACATATAAAAGGAAGCAGTAGCATAAATATTCATTAATAGAGGAATAAGGAGTACATCACATAGCTTAAATATTAAAAAAAAATAGAGTACAAATAAAAACAAAAGAAAAACAAACTAAGACTCTATAAGTCTTCAGAATCATCCATCTTCAAGGTAGCTTTAATGTCATATAGCCTGGCATTAATCTCTCTGAATGAGCCTTGAGTTTCTGCTCTAAACTCATGATGCATTTGTAGAAGGCCATCCATCTTGGCTAGCATGAGAGATTCAAATTGAGAATGAAGAGGTTGTTGAGATGCTCCACCTTCACTTGCAGAATCAGCCAAAGGATCATCACTGTCAGCAGCAACCTCCTCACCTTGTACAGCGGCTCCAATTTGGTTGGCCATCACCCAGCCATCAGGGGTTTTTCTCATACCCATCTTTGTTAGATGTTTCCCTTTGATCTGGCTGTTTGAAGAGTTTGTGTTGTCTACCACCTCATTTTCAACATTAATGTTGAAATGATCAATCAGCCTAGAGACAAGCATAGGGTATGGAAAAGGATAATTGACCAACCTTTTAGATTTTAACATTATTTCTTCAATGATGAGCACCCAATTGATGGGTATATGATTTTTCAGCCCATACACCAACTGAAGATCCTCATCAGTTGCTTGGGCATGGTTAGTTGCTCTTGGAGTGATCACATAAGTGATTATATAGTGCAAGAGTCTGTCCTCAGCAGTCATAGGACCAGTGCCAAGCCTGTTCCTCAGCCTCATGTGAGCATCGTGAAGCATTTCTCTGTAGATGTCCAGCTTACTATAGCCCTCAGGACTTTCCTCAAATCTCCTAGTACCTTCACAGGCTACCCCAGCCACAGTTTCCCAAATTTCAGGGGTTATGATCATTTCTACACCCTTGACTTTGGATTTGATAGCCCCATGCATTGAACCCTTTAAGCATGTGTAGAAAACTTTCACAAGTTCAGGGTAGAAGGTACCCTTCATTTCTAGAAACTTTCTAAGTCCTTGGACTTCAAGATAGGCAGGAAATTGAAAACCCTCCCCAATGAACTAGTCAAGTTCAAGGTACTTGGGAGAGGCCACTGGCTTTGTGGCATTTGTAAAATATGGGAACACTTCACACTTAACCAAGAGGGGGGGTGAATTGGTTAGCCTTGGTAAATTTAAAAATTTCTTGATGTATCAAAATCAGAGTTACTGTGCCCTTTGGATCTTTATTACAAAAACAATCAAGAATCTTTATCCAAATTCAATCCAAGACTTGTAATGCCTCAAGAAACAATATGTAAAACAGAATTCACAAGAAGAATTAACAATTATGTAGAAAGTGAGAGAACACACAAAATTTATACTGGTTCACCTCAAACACTATGAGGCTACATCCAGTTTCTTCTACTCAACACTAGAGTAGAGTTCCACTATAACAAATATTATCCTTACAAGCAATTACAAGCTTCTCTTTATCATCCCTAGATAAAGTTTAGAAGTCTAAAAACCCTATCAGACCCTTAGAAGCAATATCCACACTGAGAACACTACTCAGCTGTCCTTAGAGAAATACTATCTCTAATCTTGCAAGAAAAACCCAATTACAATGGAACTTACAAACAAAGATACAATCAGAATTTTTATACCATCAAAGAGTAAGGAAAGAATTCACCTGATGATCCAAGAATGATATGCATAATGATGAAAATACCAGGTTGAATGTAGAAACAATATGCAGAACAAGCCTTTCCTTAAACTTTGAAATGATTTGCCTTGCTTCACTAAATCCTAGTGACCCACATAAGTATCAATGGAAGCAAGACCTTTAGAACCAAGAAGAATGCCTTTGTGACTGATTAGAAAGCTCTTAGAATGTTCAGTGATCGAAAATTCAATTTCTATTTCGTTCTCTTAATCAGACAAGGCAAGGGTTCTATTTATATAAAGAACTGTAACAGACATAATCAATTAAATCAGCTCCTGTAATCGATTGTTTATCGTTTGTAATCGATTACATACGCTCCCGTAATCGATTAAAGTGTTCAAGATAAGTTCAGGGTTACAGTAACTGGTCATTTAATCGATTATCCCGATGTGTAATCGATTACTCTAGAAGATATGAAAATCAGTTTTGTACTGAGTAATCGATTAAAAGATTTGGTAATCGATTAAGACAAGCTTTGTAAAAATCATGTTTGTGAAATGTAATCGATTACAATATGTGGTAATCGATTAATGCAGACAATGTACAAAACATGAAATGAACTAAATAATCGATTACAATAAGTGGTAATCGATTAAGGCAGAGTGTCCACTTTTTCAAAACAGGCAAGTAATCGATTACAGTTCAATGCTAATCGAATAAACCAGTCACTCAGCCAAATCACATGTATACTAAGTTTGAAATAATCGATTAATTCGATGATGTAATTGATTAAAACGTTCTTGATATTTTTCCAAAAAGCTGAAGAACAAAATAATCGATTCTTTTAGTGTAGTAATCGATTAAACCAGCTTAAGACTATTTTTCCAAAACACTTAGCCTTTTTTAAGTTCCAAAGCAATTACTTAAAGCCTTTTATGATGTAATGCATGAATGAATATAAATGGTATGCATGCAAGAACTTAGATCAATAGAAAGCTTTCTTTCCTTTTACATTTAATCACAATCTTCATCTTCAAGCCTTCAAGCATGTTGAAAGTCAAAACATTTCCAAGTCTTTACAAAGCTTCAATCTTCAAGAGCTCCCCCTCAAATCAACAATCTCCCCCTTTTTGGCTTTAAACATGCCAAATTTGAAATTGAAAAACAATGGGTCTTGTGATT
>PYAF01000402.1:26906-42318 GCA_007407185.1 Glycine tomentella
GGAAGAATCTGAAGTTGTTGACTCATTATCTTCCCAAGCTATGTATGCTCTTTTGGCTTTCCCTTCCTTTTTCAACTTGCCTTCTCCTTGTTGTTTCCTCAAGTAGATTGAGCACTCAGATTTGATATGGCCTGGCTTGCCACACTCAAAACATGTAAAATTGTTGTCAATCTTCTTGTTGAGGTTGTTGTTGGTGTTGCTATTTTTGCTGCCTTTGTTGAACTTCTTATTCTTGTTTTTCTTTAGGAATTTGCTGAATCTTTTGACCACCAAGTTCAAATTATCTTCATCATCCTCTTCACTTGTTTCCTCTTCCTTTTCAGCTTTCAAAGTTGCAGCTTTCAAGGCTATGCTTCTTGTTTTCTTTTCTGCATCTTCACAAAATGTTAATTGAGACATTTCTAATTCATATTCAAGAAGCTTACCAAATAGTGCAGCCATGGACATCTTTGATAGGTCCTTGGACTCCTTGATTGCTGTAACTTTTGGTTGCCAAGGTCTTGTCAAACACCAATATTTTGATGTTTAATTCTTCAGTGTCAAAGACCTTTCCAAGACCCAAGAGATGATTTACAATGTGAGTAAATCTGGTCTGCAGCTGAGAAATGCTCTCATTGGTGTTCATCTTGAACATCTCATACTTATGGATCAAAGCATGCTTCCTTGATCTTCTAACTTCTTCAGTTCCTTCATGAGTAATTTCCAGCATCTCCCACATTTCTTTTGCACTTGTGCATCTCACGGTCCTGAAAAATTCATCAGAGAAAAGTGCAGAGGTGATCATATTTTTAGCTTTAAAATCATATTGTGCAGCCCTTTGTTCAGCCTCAGTCATCTTATCCCATTCTTTGGGAATCAATTCATTTGCAACAGTTTTCTTTGGAATAAAAGGACCCTTTTCTATTCCATTCCAAGCACCTGGGTCATTTGATTGAATAAAGATCTTCATTCTATTTTTCCAAAAACTAAAATGTTCCCCTTCAAACATAGGAGGTCTGTTCAAAGAGGCACCCTCCTTAAAGGTTATTTGAGAAGTATTCATGATTCCTTTTTTTAAAAAGAAAAAGTGATCTTGAGTAACTTTCAAGAACCAGCTCTTGATGCCAATTGAAAATAAAAGGAACACTTCTATACAACCAAGAGGGGGGTGAATTGGTTGAACCTTGGTAAATTAAAATTTTACAAATCAGAGTTGCCACAGGATCTTTATCACTTTAAAAATTATTTAAAACCAAGACTCTTGTATTCAATCAAATTCCTTTGTCAAGAAACCAATAAGCTGAGAAAAAACTTTCTGTTCAAACAATTTGAATTACAAACAATGCAATTTAGAGTTGAAGAGAAGAGAAGAAAGATTAGCCATAGATTTTTATACTGGTTCACTTCAAACACTATGAAGCCACATCCAGTTCTTCTACTCAACACTAGAGTAGAGTTCCACTATTGCACAAATATTCTTACAAGATTTTACAAGCCTCTCTTTATCAATCCTAGATAAAGTTCAGAGATCTAAAACACTATTAGACCCTTAGAGACCAAACCCCAAACTGAGAACACTACTCAGTTTCCCTTAGAGAAACACTATCTCTAAACATCAAGCAAGAAACTCATTTGCAATAAGCCAATCTTTACAGAAATCAATTAAAAAAAAAATTACACCTTCAAAGACTAAGGAAAGATATCACCTGATAATCCAAAGAACATATGCATATGAATGATTCAATCAGGTTGAAAGAGAGATTACAAACTCAATGCATTCCTTTCCTTATGCTTTGAAACAATGATGATGCTTCACTTCACCAAATCAAAAACCCATACGAAATTGTGAAGCCTATATGATGTTAGAAACTCAGTATACGAATTTTTCAAAGTTGTAAAAACAGAGCAAGAGATTTCTATTTATAACAGCTTTCTAATTGAAAATAATCGACTAAACACGCTCCTGTAATCAATCATTTCGCATATGTAATCGATTAATCCAAGAATGTAATCGATTAATCCAAGAATGTAATCGATTAAAATGCTCCTAATATTTTCTGGGTTTGAGCAATGAACAATGTAATCGATTATTCTGAGAAGTAATCAATTAAGACAGTCACACATGTTTTTGTAAATGCACTAAGTAATCGATTACAAAAATGTGGTAATCGATTAAACCAGTCAGTCCTATATTTTCATATGTACTATGTAATCGATTAGAACGACATGTAATCGATTAAGCCAGCAGGACATGTTATTCATTTGCATGGATGTAATCGATTACAAATAGTTGGTAATCAATTAAAGCAATCAACATGATTTTTCTTATTTAGCCTATGTAATTGATTAATTCGATATGTAATCGATTACAATGATCTTGATGTGTTTTCCAGAAGTCATGAAGAATAAAATAATCGATGCCATCAATGCAGTAATCGATTAATGCAGGAAAACAAAATTTTTCCAAAAACTTATCTTTTTAAATGCTTTACTTGTGAATGCCTTTTACTTAGACCTTAATTCTAACAACCCAGAATGAATGATGATACATGATATGCTTTTGGATTATCAGATTACTAAGCTTTCCTTTTACATGAATCAAATTGGTCTTTAATAACTTTCTTTGGCATTTTCCAATGAGGCATGTTGAAAGCACAAAATACTTAAGGCTTGATTCCAGTTCATTCATTGCATGACTCCTCTTGAATCAACATCATGGCTTGGGTATGGATCTATAATGGGTTGGCATCCAAGTTGTGCATGAATGTAATTGACATTAGTGAATGTGACCTGCACATGTTTAAACCTCTTTTCAAACATTGCTTTTGCCTCATACCTTATTGGTTGTTCAATTTGATTCCCACTGTATGTTACTGTTGAGTGAACCATGCTTGCTATGCTTGATGCCAACTTAACTTCGCTATGGTCTCCTCTAAATCTGGGAATCGAATCTGTCCAATACCTGAGCCTTGTTGTATTTTCCAAATTATTAATTATTAGGTGCATTGGATTTGGTTTTTCTGAGTTTCAGGGTAAGCAAGTCGACAAAGGGAAGAAGAAGAAGAGCTCTGCTACAGCTTGCAGCAAGAGACCCCACATTTCGGGATTTGATGAGGACCGATTCCGATCCCAGGAGGCATAGGACCGCTTTGACAAGTGGTACCTCCCGAAGAAAATCATATCAGAGAAGCGCATAATTTAGGACTCATTCCCGGAAGACTCATCTGTCCAGGAGTTAATCATCCGCAGGCAGTGGCAGACTCTAGTAACCTTTGTAGAGAAAAGTTCCAGTTCTATCCTTAAGGAATTTCTGGCTAATGTGGACAGGGACACGGTTGATGACCAAAGGGTCAGTTGGGTCCGAGGGGTGAGGGTTCCATTTGATTACTATGCCATAGAAGACTTCTTGGAGACCTCACTTGAGCTCAACGACCACTGTCAGTTCGCGGTCATGTATAACCGCATGCAGCCTATTCCTGGGACCGGAAAGAGCGTGTATAGGGACGACATGCCTCAGTTGGCTAATGAACTGAGGCATGGTATCACTGGCTTGTACACTGCATGGGAGACCAAGACAGGCATAGACTGGGTACCCGAGAAGCTGAGGAGGCAGGATCTCATCGGGGATGCCGAATTTTGGCACCAGTTCATCAACCACACCGTGCTTCCTTCGACTAATTTGACTGACATGAATGTGGAGCGGGCAGTGTTACTTTTCACTCTATTGAGGGACATGAACCTCAACATTTCCAGGACCTTATCCGATCGGATTCTCCACATGATCTTCGACGGCAACAGTCAGTCATTATTAGCACATTCCTCCCTCATTTCCCACCTCTGCAGGCGTGTTGGGGTCATCATTCTACATGATGAACCCATGGATGTATCGATTGCCACACCGATGACCCCGAGGACGTATTTAGACTCAAAGAAGAATGCTGTGAAGGAGCAGCTCCTGCGGGCCGCAGAAATAACCCGAGAGGACATCGCTGCTAGGTGTCCTCACATGATGCCTCATGAGCATGAAGAGATGCCCATTCCGGATCAGGCCACTCATTCTCCACAGCCGCAGACAGTTCCTTCTCCTCCTCCTCAGGCGACTACTTCCTCACCTCCCAGAGCATCCCACCGCGTACCTCTCTGTGAGGATTCCCCGAGTTACCTCCACATGCAGGCACAACTCTAATTGCTGCATATTCAGGGTGCCTATCTGACTCGCATGATGGAAGACATATGCTGCCACCTCTCCATTGACACCAGTGAATATCAGCCACAGTACACCTGAGATGCATCCTTCTCCACCCGCCACTGGAGCGGATCCCACAGTGCCATCACTAGCCCCTGCTGATGATTCCATGGCTGAGGAATGATGCTTGTTGTTGTCCACCCACCATTTCCATGCTTTTAATTCTGTTTTTACATGTCCGACTTATCGTCACTGTTGATATTGAACTTTGTTTCTTAGGATGATTATTGAACTTGTGTTTGCATTGAACCTTGGTACTTATTTTGGGTAATTATCAGACTGATGTTCATATATGTCTTTGTGTCCTCAAATAATGCCTACTTGTTTTGCTTTTTCAAGACCCAATTGGTTCATTATTTGCTGGGGACAGCAAATGTTAAATCTGGGAATTGGGGTATGCGTTAATTGAGGAAACGAGTGAATCATATTTTGAGAACAAAGGACGTCGCCAGAAATTCTTTTTATGGATAATTAATTTAGTGTCTAATTCCTAACTTAACTTATAGGAGTGCATATTAGACAATTTTGATAAAAGCATGACCCAGATTTAGAAATGTCGAATCAATAAGAACTTGGTTGAGAATAGGGAAGCCTGTGATAAGAACATTTGAGAATGACAGTGCATGAAACATGATTGGAATTTGGAATTGTTGCATGACTGAAGTAATTGGTAGAATAGAAATGATGTTTGATTTGAAATCAACAAATCTAGCTTGATACTATAGCCTGTGAGAATTGTGCCTATACAGAATTTTTTTTAGAGAGTTCTCACTGTGGTAACACTCTAGAACTTGCTCTGTTTCTCTCTGATACATGCATAATTGATGTGATAAAGGCAATTTTTTTTTCTATTAAGCTTGGGCCAAATAGACTTCCTTTAAAATACTCCTTTGCTAGCCTTTTGAGCTTAAGACCTATTTGTTCATTCACCTGATGAAATATTTGAACCACTGTCACTTTCCCACTTCATATGAGATCGGAATACTAAATGGGTTGAAAAGAAAGAGAATTCAGGGTGAAATTTGATAGAAATTGGAAGAAAATCAAAAATGGTCTTCAATTGAAAGAAATGAAAAAGGAGAAAAGTCAAATTGAAAGAAAAGCAAAGAATAAATGAAAATGTTGAAAAGATGGAGTGGAATGAAATTTAGAATTGATGCTTGAATACATGAAGAAAATTTTGCACTATTCCAATCTCAATGCTTGTTTAGTCACTTACCAAATGATCATACCTTGAAGCCAAGCCAAGTTACAACCTTGAAAGACCTTTTGATCAAGTGTGCATGTGTTATTTTCTGTATAGAAATTGAGAATATGATCAAGTCTATGGTAGTGTATCACTGTAGAGATTGAGAATTATATTGATTATACCCTAGACACTTGAGCGTTGAGTGATATAATATCTTGGTAAGGGTATTCAAGCTAGACTTTGTATGTGATGGATTTGAAAAACATTGTTGAAGTTCAATATAAAGTTCAGTTGTGTGTAACAATTTTGAATTCTATGATTATTAATGTGATGCTATGATTGAATATTCCTTCCTAGTTTCCTTGTTCAAGATCTTTGTTATTGCTGAGGACAACAATGTTTAAATCTGGGAATTGTTTGATATGCATCTAGCATAGGACATTTCCAAGCATAATTAGATCACCAAATGCATCAGAATTAATGATAAAAGCGTCCAATTGATATAAATGTTGACAAATATGCTTTGATGATGCTTTTATTCAAATTGAGTTATTAACAGGTGAAAATAGGCAAAAGGAATGCAGAAAAAGAAGAAGTAAGATCTGGCGTGATCCGCGCCATCACCAGCGCTATCCGCACGGGTAAGGCCCTGCAAAAGGCAACTTCTCTGGAAGCTAAGAAGGTGATTTTGACATCCATTTGCCAAACTTCATAATCATGATATAAGCTAGCATGATCCTAATAGATTTGATCATGGCAATTGGCGAGAAGGTTTCCTCAAAGTCAATTCCTTGCCTTTGACGGTAGCCCTTCGTAACCAACCTAGCTTTATAGGTGTGGTGGATGTTGCCATCAACATCAGTCTTCCTCTTGAAGACCCATTTGCACCCAATAGGAAATATTCCCTCAGGTGGTGGAACCAAGGTCCATACCTTGTTCTGATGCATCAAATCTATCTCAGATTCCATGGCTTCATGCCAATCTAAGGAGTCAACATTCTTGACTGCCTCAGTGTAGGAAGTAGGTTCATCATTCTCAACGGTTTGCTGATTCTCAATCACAAATTTGTACCGCTTAGGTGGATGACTAACCTTAGTACTCCTACGGGGCTGGGTGTGTCTATAGCCTCTGGTTGAGGCATCGCCTGATCAACAGACTCAGGCTCTCTTATCTATTCCTATAGGTCTTGAATTTCTTCAAGTTCTACCTTACTCCCACTATCTGGTTGAGAGAGTAGATCCTTCTCAAGAAAGGTAGCATTCTTGGACACAAACACCTTTTGGTCCTCAAGGTAGTAAAAGTAGTATCCCTTAGTTTCTATGGGATAGCCTACAATGTAGCACAAAGTGCTCCTAGCCCCTAACTTTCAGGTGCTAGGGGCTTTACATAAGTTGGACAACCCCATACCTTGAGATAACTCAAGTTGGGCTTCTTGTCCTTCTATATCTGATATGGAGTAGTTAGAACCAATTTGGACGGAACCCTAGTAAGAAGGTTTATTGTCGTATCAAGAGCGAATCCACAAAATGATTTTGGGAGCTTCGTACCACTCCTCATAGACCGACCGTACCATGTCTAGCATGGTTCAATTCCTCCTTTCAAACACACCATTTTGATGTGGTGTATAAAGAGCCGTCAACTGTTAGAGAATCTCAATCTCTCTTAGATAATCTTGAAACTCTTGACTCAGATATTTGCCACCTCGATCAGATCAAAGTTTCTTGATCATCTTGCCAAGCTGTTTCTCCACTTCATTCCTAAACTCTTTGAACTTTTCAAAGGCCTCGGATTTGTGTCTCATAAGATACATATATTTGCACCTAGACTTATCATTAGTGAAGGTGATGAAGTAGGAGTATCCTCCTCTAGCTTGGGTAGACATGGGCCAACAAACATCAGAGTGAATGAATTCCAATAACTCATTGGTTCTATGACTTGCAAGTTTATTAATCTTTGTCTTCATCATTTTACTAACCAAACAAGATTCATAAGGCCCATAGGATTCAAAATCCATGGAATCTAGATAACCATTTTGATGGAGTCTAAACAATCTTGTTTCATTGATGTGTCCCAACCTACAATGCCAAAGATAGGATCTATTATCTAACCTTGGCTTCTTAACTTGAATGCTAAGAATGTCACTATTCGAATCTGGATCCAAAACATACAATCAATTAACCCGTGATGAGCAAGTATAAACAAGATCATTCATAATGATGGAAAACTTGCCATCCTTTATCAAAAAGTGAAAACCAAATTGTTCTAAATGGGAAATAGAAATAATGTTTATAAAAATAGACGGAATATAGAAACAATTATTCAAATGTAAAGAAAGGCCCTAGGAAAAATAAGGTCCACATCTCCTACAGCTAATAAAACAACTCTTGCTCCACTCCCGACACGAATATTCATCTCGTTCTTCTCCAACTTCCTAGGATTCTTTAGTACCTGCAACCAATTGCAAATATGAGAACCACAACTGGCATCCAATACCCATGAAGTTGAATCAACACTTGAAAAATTAATTTCTATAGTGACATACCAGAGGTAGAAACATCACCACGCTTCTTTGCCTTGAGGCTCGCAAGGTATAATGGGCAGTTCTTCTTCTAATGTCCTTCCTTCTGACAATGGAAACATACAACAACAGCAGTATCCTTAGATTTCTCTTTTCCCTTTCCCTTGGCCTTCTTCTTCTTGGGCTGGGCCTTTGGCTTGAACTTGTTTGTCACTACAGACTTACACTTACCCTTGCTTTAGAGGGCCCACCAATTAGAAGAGCTTGGGTTTTTTTCTTCTTAACAGCACCATTAACAATGGTCAGGAGACTCAACAACTCAGGGAGTGTTGCCTCCACTTTGTTCATATAAAAGTTGACCACAAAGCCATTAAAGGAAGGTGACAAGGACTGTAAGAGTAAGTCAACACTCAACTCATGATCCATGATAAAGCCAAGAGAAGCAAGCTTCTCTATCAACCCAATAATCTTAAGGACGTTCAGTTCAATCATAGTACCCTCAACCATCTTGCAGCCAAACATCTCCTTGGAGGTTTCAAACCGCTTAGCCCTCCCTTGCTTATCATAAAGCTCTTGCAGATGCAAGATAATGGAGGGAGCATCCATATGCTCATGGTGACATTGAAGCTTTGCGGACATAGACGCAAGCAATATTCATACTGCCTGCTCATTGTTCGCTAGGTGCTATTTATGGGCTTGCAAGTCAAACTCGGCATGCCCATCTTGCCCTTCCAAAGGGACAATAGGAAGCAGAGCATCCAGGACATACGCTATCTTCTCATAACGTAAAACTATTTTTATATTCTGATACCAATCCGTGAAATTTGGTCCAATTAACTTGTTAACATCCAAAATAAAGCGTAAATTAAAATTATCGGCCATAACTCAATCACTGAAATTAAAATAAACATACCTAAGTATTTCATGATATTTAAAAACCAAACACAAAGACTTTTAAAATGTATATGGCCCTCCCACTATTTTTCTAAAATCAATGACCCTCAGTTATTGATTTAGGGCTACCCTTCAATAAGGATATCCTTAGTGGGTTAAAAGAACGACTAGATTCATTAGTTTCCAGCTGAGCCTGCAAAACTAATTTGTCTAGTGAATTGATCCAACCAACAACATCTCTATGTATTCTTTTAGATCATAGGTTGACAACTCCTTGTCACTTAGTGTCACATAACTATGTAACAACCTGGCACCATTGCCCTAAATGTATAGACCCGACTGAGCCTGCAGACTATATATTTGTTCTAGCACAAACCATCATCCTAAGTGACGTACACTTCAAATGGCATCGTTACCCGACGAAATGATAGGTCTTAGCTAAGCTAGAAAACACTATCATGTAGAAGGGGTTTAAGTGCCATCAATGATGGGAGGCACTAAAACGCATTAAATAATTTTTTTTCAAGGCTTCATTTTTTGTCTCATGTTTAATTATTATCTTGCATGCATAATTAAGCATACAAAGCTAACTATCACATGGTTCCTTTTAAATGGCTTGTTTTATCATGCATACTAGTCATAGATTTATCGCATCTAATTACAAACATACATACTAGTCGCGATTTCAAAATTCAAAATTTGAAATTCAAAAATTAAAACATGCAATTTTCGAAATTCAAATAAACGGTGGATGATCATGGTGCTTTTTGATTTTCCATCCAAAGCATCTTCAAGCTTCGAATCCAAATCTTCATCAAACTCGTCTCGGTCCATCAACATGGATGAACCACCTCTATGATATCTTGTCCATGGCCGATCCATCTTCTTGGTCAATCTAGCTTGATCTCCAAATATTACAATTTTACATCCAAAAATCTTAAAATTTAAAAGATGTAAAATCTAAATCGGGACAAATACAATCCCATTTACCAAAATTTAAATTTAAATTTCAGAATTAAAGAAATTAAAATTTTAATCATACAACCAATCATTCAAAGCTCCATGACCATCAAAATTTTCGATTACCTATAAGAAAAGGTAGAAAGAACAAGCAAACACTTTGCAAATTCCAAGCAACCATTGAATCATCTATCAAAAACAACATTAACAATGGATGATTAGCCAAGATTTATCATGATCAATATTTAAAATTCAAATTGTGATAGGGCTACCTTGGTAATATTTTGATGCAAGATATATATTAAACTTTTGAGATGCTAAATTTCAAGTACGTGGATAAATTTTGGACACTTTGAACCACGTGTAGTGATTTGATTTCAACAAATAGAAATAGAGGCTATGTATGAATGTTGTTCGCACATCACTAACGCATTTTTATTGCCTCAATTTACTTTGTGTGAGAATATGCAAGAATACAAGTTCCAGTCGAATACACAAAGAAAGCACCATCAAAGAGTAAAGGGTCCTCAAGCCTTCTGCCATGCCGAGTACATCAGACGGAGACGTTCTAGTCGAAGTAGTGGTCATAAAGAGAGAAAGGCAAAAATCATTAAGAAGGTCTTAAGCAGCATTATAAGGAGTGAACCAAGCCACTAACTGTGATTAGGAAGAGGTTATCTAAAATGGTATCGTACAACAAGGCCAATGGATTCAAGATCTATTATAATATGTATTAATAGGGATGATGCGATTCTAGGAGAGTGCTCATTGATCCTGATAAACCCAACAATCCAAACCAAACCAATTAAATTGGTTTGGATTTTTTCCTAGTTTGGGTCCAATCCAAATCAAACCAATTATAACTGATTACATTTGGTTCGAGTATCAAATTGAGAATTTTCAAATTCAAACCAAACTAAATATATATTATTAATTTTTTTTAAAATGCTGAAGCTAGTTATATTTTTATGTCGTTTTTTGTATCTCATTTGCATTTTATATTCATCACAAACACTCACAAAGACACACTTTCACATTTTCGTTTTCCATTTTCACAAAACCCTGAAGGGTGCTGCACACGCATACTCACATAGGCTCCTCCACCCGCCGTTATGCCTCCTCATGATGGTCGTTGACGTCGTAGAGCCTCCTCCAAACCTTCATCCAATTGGCATTGACAGTACAACTTTGACCACCAAACTTCCTTATACCAAATAAGTATTCTGACGAGAAGACATCTATGCAACACCTGGTGTGCCATACCATATGAATCTGAGTACTTTTTTGGCCATATGCTTACATATTTCATACAACACGTCTCACATCTTCGGTATATACAGGTGATGAGTACCATTCAACCATGATTATCGTCAATAAACCCGCTTAAGGATAATTACTTAGTCACAAGCACTTAAACAAGATTAAGAGATGAATTACCTGAAAATATAATGAACACTTTTCAAATAAACCAAGAGGGGGGTGAATTGGTTTAAACCAGATATTTAAAATTTTACTTAAAACTATTTATGGAATTTGAAATCTGGATCATATCACTTAAAACCTTTTTCAAACCAGAACTTTTCTTTCAAACAAGATCACCCTTGTTATACAAGTAATGCCAGAAAATAAGTCTTGTTGATAATATCTTGATTACCCAAAAACAAACAATGATAAATATACATAATTAAAATAAAAGACTCAGCGATCTATACTGGTTTACTTCACAAACTTGGACTACATCCAGTGACTTCCAACCAACACTAGGTTAGAGTTTTCACTAAAACAAATATAATGCTTTATAAGCTATTACAACAGATCTACCTTGTCAAACACAGACAAATAATCAAAATCTAAACCCTATAGATTTCTTAAGATCAAGAACCAGAGAACACTACTGTGTTCTACCCTCTAGAGAACCCTTCTCCAAAAATAGCTTTAAAGAAACTATTTGCTCTTAGGAAAATAGACAAACTTTTAAAAAAACAAAAGCTATCACAGTCTAGAGTTCAAGAAAGATATCATCTCATGATCCTTAGCATATGAATGAGATGAATACAACCAATCAAACAGAGTTTGAATGTATAAATTGCAAAGAACAACTTTCTTGACAACTCTTGTTAAGACTTTGCTCAAAACTTCATCAACAATGAAAAGTGAATCTTAATTTTTGATGTAGAATGTTATTCACTCATAACTAAGTTTTTCTTAACTTCTAAAGCTTTGGGAGTATTGGGTATTTCGCAGAATTGAATTCTAAAAACTTATTAAAACCATAGACCCATAAGCTTTTTATAGAAAAACAGTTTTAACATAATGTAATCAATTAAACCGTAAGTATAATCGATTAATTCAACATATGTAATCGATTAATACATCATTTAATCAATTAATCTGTTCTTAAGCTTTCTGGAAATTTTTCACGAACAATTTAATCGATTAATATGTGATGTAATCGATTAAGACAGATAAGCTCAAAGCTGTAAATAAGCCTTGGTAATCGATTATGCCTTACTGTAATCGATTAAGGCAGACTCTTCATTTTAAACAAAATGAACTAAGTAATTGATTACGATTTTCAGTAATTGATTAACACAGATAGACACATTTTGAGATAACACTTGGTAATCGATTACACAAGGGAGATAATCAATTCAAGTGTTCAAGATGGCTTTTCCACATATAAACACAAGCATGTTATCGACTACATACCAATGATAATCGATTAAAGCAGTGCATAAAGTGATTTTTCCAGAAAGTTAAGCCATGAGGTTTTCTTTGTAAATGCAAACATTTTAAACTTATATTTTACATATGAATGAATGTGAATGAATTATGCAATGCAAACTAGGCTATGAACTTGAACCACTTAGACAATTACAAATGTCATTAAAATGATTTGGCCTGTAAAACAGCAAAAACTCCAAGTCATCCTTGTTTCAATCTTTGTGCAGCTTCCTTTAAATCCAACATTACCCACAACTAGAAAATAGACTTTTAACATCGGGTTTTTTCGACTTTCAACATCGATTATAAACTGATGTTGAAATCACTAATGTTAAAAGTATCAATGTTAACATCAGTTACGCAAAACTGATGTTAACATACACTATACAATATCAGTTTTAAGAAAACTGATGTCGTATAATAAGTATTAAACAAAAAAATGTAAAATATGCAAAAATCAACATTGGTACTTGGGAAAACTGATGTTGTCAAGTGTAACACAACGTTGGTTTTCCTAAAAATAGATGTAGTGGTGCACATGGCAACATCAATTTTTAAGAAAAGCGATGTTGTTTTTGCAAAAAATTTTAATATTACCCAAACTTGCAAATTAAAAATAGACAAATCCAGACAATTTCACAGTACAAATTTTTATATTATTATTGAATAATTACTATCAATTATAAGAAATAGTTAAAGGAAACCATAATGTCAATACATAAAATCATCTATAATTGAATGTAATTAAACATAACTCTACAATTATAAAATTCCTTAAACACCTAGTGTTTTATTTTTAACTCTGAGATAACATCTTGCGCACTGAATACGAATTGTCTTTATTCTCTCTGGTTCCAATGATATTGGATCAATAAAATACTGCATATATAATAAAACATAACTTAATCAAAATAATAATAAGTATAACAAATGAAATTAATTTTGAAGTAAACAATTATCATTTTCCAATTATCCTTGAAACCTCTTAGGACTATCGTTGATATCCAATGCATCACATAATACCCGCATTCAGTGCTTCCTCTTTGCTTATTACACTAAATTCAATAAGATATTCAAAGTTAACCGAAAATTAGTGTACACAATAATAAAATGTAATTTTTAAGACATCAAACATTGTTTAAATTACTTACTTTAATTTCAATCCGTTTAGCAGTAGCCTTGAATTTATTTCCTTGACTATTATTGAATCCCTTCAAAGCACTGGTTAAGAGAAACATGCATGCATATTGTATAATTAAAATATTGATGTCAAATACTAATGATAAAGTAAATGTATTACAAAATATTCAACTCACCTGTTAATAATTTCTTTCAAGTTGTTGTCGGGCTTATTGTGTAAGGAATAGAACCAGATGACAACATTGTCCTTAGGACATATAACGACTAGTTGGCAATGTTCACTGCATTAGAGAACATTTAGTTATTATATTGCATACATTATTTAAATTGATTTGTTCAGTTTTACTTACCCATTCAAGTAGGCTCTTGGGTGATATGTCTCTGTGAATTTTGCATCCATTTCTTAATATAATCCTCATATTCAAACTGCGATTCCCCAGGTCTTTGTATAGACTGTGGCTCAAGGAACACATACACAGCGGCATTCCCTGATCACAGACTTAACTCATTCATATGCCTATTGTTGTTAAAATAAAGTAAATTATGCATCGATTTAAACACAATCAGATATGTTATGGACTGTAATGTATAATGACTTACAGAATCCACATTTTTATAACAGATATGTTGAGACATTGACCACCGATTTATGAACCTTTGCGGTCTACCAAAGCTTGGGTTTCTGAACCTTTGAAGTAGAGGTTTACCAAGACTCGGGTTTATGAACCTTTTAGGTATACCAAGGCTTGGGTTTATGAACTTTTGAAGACGGAGGTTGTGATAACCCTAAGTTATGGCATGGTTGGCACCAGGGTTGGCGTTGACAGCGCCAGACCCATTGGCTGTGGCGCTGATAGCGCTAGGACGGCGTTGGTGGCGCCAGAGGTTCTGCTAGTTCACGCTGAGGGCGTGGCCATGGCGCTGAGAGCGTGGGTTACTCGAGAGGTTGGCGCGGGTGGCGCCAAGGGCCGCGCGGATCGCGCCATAAGTGCCCTAGAAAACCAATTTTCTCTGGATTTTCACGCGGACAGCGCCAGAGGTGGCGCGGGTGGCGCCAAAGGTCTCGAAAGGTTCACGCGGTTAGCGCGGGGATGGCGCTGATAGCGCCAGTTCACCGACATTGTGGCGCGGATCACGCAGGAGGCGGCGCGGATCGCGCGGGAGTTCGGGCAGGCTGAGTATATAAAGGGTCAAACGCGTTTTAAAGGGAGATACTATTCCCTCTTCTTCTCCACGACCCCCAGCCTCCATTAATGAGATTTCAAGCTTTCTAGGACCTTACATGCTAGTTTAAACACTTTCCTGTGGCCTAGAAACTAGTTTTAACTGATTAAAAAGCTGAAATCTTTCATCTGTTACTTGAAAACCCCTTGTGAGTGAGAGGGTGAGTTCTTAAGTGGAAAACCTCAGAGAACTTGAGAATAGGCGGGACCTACGGCGGGAGACGGACATTAGAACTCGGAGAAGCTGTTCTGAGGTCTCCTTAGTCGCTACTGAGGTAAGGAACCTGAGTTCTCTTGATTCTCTGTGAATTTGGGTTTTCCTGAGTAATTGATGAGTCATTATTTACCTATATTTCCTCATCCTTTTATGCTCATTTTAATCCCTAATTTGGATTTAATCATTCATATTCCGCACAGTTTCTTAATTGGGCCGATATTTCAGATTTTATCGAATTTGGATTTTCGGAGCTTAATTAATCCAATTTCTATTTTCAGGGCAATTTAATAATTAATTGAGCTTGGAATTATTTTGTGGACTT
>PYAF01000402.1:57302-68142 GCA_007407185.1 Glycine tomentella
AAATGTTTCCTCATAGTCTATGCCTTCTTCTTGGTTATAGCCTTTAGCCACCAATCTAGCTTTATTTCTGACTATGATTCCACTCTCATCAAGTTTATTTCTAAAAACCCATTTAGTGCCAATGGGTTTAAGAGATGAGGGTCTAGGAACAAGTTCCCAAACTTCATTTCTCTTAAACTGATTGAGCTCATCATGCATGACATGCATCCAATGTTCATCATTCAAGGCTTGATCAATGTTCTTAGGTTCAATTTGATAAACAAAAGTTGTGTCACAGCACATGTTTTTAATAAGGATCTAGTAGATACTCCCTTTGAAACTTCACCTATGATGTTGTCAAGTGATAAGTCTCTTGTTGTTCTCTAATCTTTAGGCACTTGAACAGGGGTTGTGGATTTTGTTTCAGCACTTGGTTCTTCATTTTTGGTTGAGGTTTTGTCTATTTTAATTAATTCTTCCGGCTGACCTGCATCATTATCAATTTCTTTTTCCTCTTTAGAGGGATTAGTTTCATCACAAATCACATGTACTGATTCTTCAATGCACAGTGTTCTTTTGTTGAATACTCTATAAGCCTTGCTATGCAATGAATATCCAAGGAAAATTGCTTCATCTGCCTTAGCATCAAATTTTCCTAGTGATTTTTTCCCATTGTTCAATACAAAGCACTTACTGCCAAATACTCTTAAATGAGAAATGTTAGGCTTTCTTCCTTTTATAGCTCATAAGGGGTTTTCTTTAAAATAGGCCTTATGAGTAATCTATTCAAAGTATAACATACAGTGCTTACAGCATCAGCCCAAAAATACTTAGGTAAATTAGACTCATTAAGAAGTGTTCTTGCTCCTTCCTCAAGAGTTCTATTTTTCCTCTCCACAACACCATTTTGTTGAGGTGTTCTTGGAGCAGAAAAATTATGGTTAATTCCATTCTCCTCACAAAATTTTTCAAAATGTTCATTTTGGAATTCACCACCATGATCACTTCTTATTGAGACAATCTTACAACCTTTCTCATTTTGAGTAAGTTTAGCCATTTTTCTAAAAGTAATGAAAGCATCACTCTTGGATTTCAAAAACAAAGTCCAAGTGTATCTAGAGTAATCATCCACAATCACAAGTCCATAATAATTCCCTCCTAAACTCATGGTTCTAGAAGGACTAAACAAATCAATGTGAAGAAGTTCAAGTGGTCTAGAGGTGGAAACAATGTTCTTACTTTGAAAAGAGTTCTTCGTTTGTTTCCCCTTCTGACAAGCATCACAAAGCTTGTCCTTCTCAAACTTGAGTTTGGGTAAGCCAATTACTAAATCTTTTCTTATGAGCTTGTTCATGTGACGCATGTTTATGTGACTTGCTCTTCTATGCCACGGCCAAGTTTCATCAACTTTGCTTATTAGGCAAGAAGATTTATGAAATGATGCATGATCAATTGATAGCACATATATATTACCTTTCCTTTTACCTATGTGTAGTACCTCACCACTTTTATCATCAGAAATTATGTAGCATTCTTTGTTGAAATTTACTTTAAAGCCTTTGTCACGCAGCTGACTTATGCTCAGCAAATTGTGCTTCAGTCCATCTACATACAACACATTTTTAATCTTAGCTTTGAAGTTGTCTCCAATATTCCCTTCATCAATTATCTTCCCTTTATTATTGTCTCCATAGGTGACATATCCTCCTTCTTTGAGAGTCAGATTTGAGAGTACGGACATGTCTCCAGTCATGTGTCTAGAGCATCCACTATCAAGATACCAAGTTGATGTTCTAGCTCTTAGACACACCTGTAAAATTTAATTCAGATTTCAAGGGAAGGTACCCAATTGAAGTTGGGTCCATAGGGGTTAGCATTTTTCTTTCTTTTAGGAATCCAAATGCAATCACCATTAGGCACATAGAATCTCCTAGCATACCATTTAAATGATGTGTGCCCCTTTTCCATACAATAGTTGAAAGTGACAGATTTTGAAATTTTTCTAAATCCAGTATTTTGATTAACTCTTGAGTTTCTTTGCCACTTTTGATTCTTCTATTTTGTAGGTACAAAAACTGTTTTACCCATTGATTTTGAACCATATTTATACCCCAAACCAGAAGTATCTCTAGCATATCTTTGCACACTTAGCATTTCAGCCAGGTTGCATTTTCCATTGTAAACTTTCTCAAGAGATCAATCAAATCACTGTTTTCAGCCATAAGCAACATATGTTTTTCACCTTGGCTTTGTTTATACTCATCAAAATCTTTTTGAAGCAATTTATACTTGTCAACATTGCTAGAGGAAGAAGCACACACACATCCATTTAATTTGTAACTTGAAACAAGTTTTTCATTTTCTTCTTTCAAGTTGCAAATCTCATTTTGCAATTCAGTAATCTTTTCAATGTGCCATCTAAGATTTCCTCTAAGCCTATTATTGGATTTTGCAAGTTTTTGGGCTTCCTCATGCATTTCTTGAAAAGCATGAATAGCTTGATCAAGTTCAGAATTTACCTCATCTTCATCACTTAGCAAGTCATCATCATCTTCATTGATGCTGGAAGTGAGACACATGTTAGCTTCTTCATTTTCTGTGGAAGAATCTGAAGTAGTTGACTCATTATCTTCCCAAGCTATGTATGCTCTTTTAGCATTCCCTTCCTTTTTCAACTTGCCCTCTCCTTGTTGCTTCCTCAAGTAGATTGAGCATTCAGATTTAATATGGCCTGGCTTGCCACATTCAAAGCATGTGAAATTGTTGTCAATCTTCTTGTTGAGGTTGTTGTTGCTGTTTTTGCTGCTTTTGTTGAACTTTTTATTCTTGTTCTTCTTCAAGAATTTGCTGAATTTTCTGACCACCATGTTCACATTTTCTTCATCATCCTCTTCACTTGTTTCCTCTTCTTTTTCAGCTTTCAAAGTTGCAGCTTTCAAGGCAATGCTCCTTGATTTCTTCTCTGCATCTTCACAAGATGTTAGTTGAGACATTTCAAGTTCATATTCAAGAAGCTTACCAAACAATGCAGCCATATAGATCTTTGATAGATCCTTGGATTCCTTGATTGCTGTAACCTTTGGTTGTCAAGGTCTTGTCAAACACTTCAATATCTTGATGTTTAACTCTTCAATGTCAAAGACCTTTCCAAGACCCAAAAAATGATTTACAATATGAGTAAATCTGGTCTGCAACTGAGAAATGCTTTCATTGGAGTTCATCATAAACATTTTATACTGATGGATCAAAGCATGCTTCCTTGATCTTCTAACTTCCTCAGTTCCTTCATGAGTAATTTCAAGCATTTCCCACATTTCTTTGGCACTATTGCATCTAACAGTCCTGAAAAATTCATCAGAGGAAAGTGCAGAGGTGATCATATTTTTTGCTTTAAAATCATATTGGGCAGCTCTTTGTTCAGCTTCAGTCATCTCATCCCATTCTTTGGGAATCAATTCATCTCCCACAGTTTTCTTTGGAATAAAAAGACCCTTTACTATTGCATTCCATGCTCCTGGGTCATTTGATTGAATAAAGATTTTCATTCTATTTTTCCAAAAGCTAAAATGTTCCCCTTCAAACATAGGAGGTCTGTTTAAAGAGGCACCCTCCTTAAATGTTATTTGAGAAGTATTCATGTTTCTTTTTGAAAAGAAGGAGTGATCTTGAGTAACTTACAAGAATCAGCTCTTGATGCCAATTGAAAATAATAAGAATACTTCTAAACAACCAAGAGGGCGGGTGAATTGGTTGAACCTTGGTAATTTAAAATTTTCAAATCAGAGTTTTTCCACAGGATCTTTATCACTTTAAAATTGTTTTCAAATCAACCAATCTTATATTCAATCAAATTCTTTTGTCAAGAAAATCAATAGACAATTGAAATCCTTTATGTGCAAGTAAGTTGAATCAAACACCAAAGCAATAGGAGATGATGAGAAGAGAATAAAGATCAGCCACACTTTTATACTGGTTCACTTCAAATAATATGAAGCTACATCCAGTTCTTCCACTCAACACTAGAATGGAGTTCCACTATTGCAAATAATATTCTTACAAGATATTACAATCCTCTCTTTATCAACCCTAGATAAAGTTCAGAGATCTAAAACACTATTAGACCCTTAGAGACCAAACCTCACTGAGAACACTACTCAGCAACCTCTAGAGAAACCCTATCTCTAGTTATCATGCAAGAAACCCATTTACAAATAGCCAATCTTTACAGAAATTGAATAACTATGTTACAAGAACAAAGTTTAAGGAAAGAAGTCACCTGATGATCTAATGAATGATGCACATATGAATGATTAATCAGGTTGTATGTTGAAAACAGATTCAAAACATTACTTCCTTAAAACTTTGTAAAGAACCTTCTTGCTTTTTCTTCAATTTAACAACTCATGAAAATATTGTGAAAGCAAGAACTTTATGAACCCAGAGAATCACTAAAGAGTGTTTGAAAAGCCTTTGAATGCTCAGTAATACTAATTGGTCAAGTTAGAAAAACAGCTGAGCCATAGGTCTATTTATAACAAACATTTATAACCGTTGGTAATCGATTAAATACGCTCCTGTAATCGATTATTTTACCCATATAATCGATTAAATCAAGCTTGAAAATCATGTAAGCATAGCATAATGATGTAATCGATTACTATCTTTGGTAATCGATTAAGACAGAAAGATGATTTCTGATTTTAGCTAATGTAATCTATTACAGTTCAGTGGTAATCAATTACAATGTTCATCAAGGCATTCTAAAAAGTGAATCAAGTGAAAATAATCGATTAACCCGACAAGTGATCGATTACATTGTTCATGAAAGGTTTTCCAAAAAATACAAAGATCAAAATAATCAATTGTTTTGTTAAAATAATCAATTATAACAGAAAGAAACCAAAACCTTATGATTTGTTTTAAAAACTTATGCAATTTTGTCAAGGCCTTGTGAACTCTTTCTCATAACAACATGGATTCAATAAATGATATGAATGCAATGCACTTGGATCACCATAAATGCTTTCTTCCTTTTACATTCAATCACAAATTAATCTTCAAGGCTTTATGGCATGTTGAAAGTTTGAAACCTTCCTTCTTGAATCAATTCATCATTTGTGCTTCAAATGGCTCCCCCTCAATTCAACACCATCCACGCTGATCATGCCCAGAATTCGAACCTAGGGGCCTCTGTTGAAGTCTTGGCGCTGATCGCGCCAGACCGGCGCTAGTCACGCAAACTTTGAAAGCTGATCGCGTCAGACCCACGCCAATCGCGGGAACTTCCCGAACCTTCTACGCTTTAAAATTTAGTTTTTGTTTAAACTTTATAGTGTTGTTTTTGTGCTTTTTATTATCCTTTATGAGTTTCATTGTGTATGACTAGGTCCACATCAAGTGAATTCCATTCATTTGATCCTGAGATACATAGGACATTTCATAGATTAAATAGACAAAACCTTAGGTTAGATGACTTTGATAGTGTAGTTTTAGACAGTAGCATAGCGTCTTCTGACTTTGATTCTGATTCTACTTCTACTCCTTCTTTTAACACCCCGTGTGCACCCGGCATATTAACATTATCATTGTAATAGAATAGCGTAGCCAGCATAAACATACATCAATAATGGAAGCTTAATTAAAACAACAATATATTATATACATATATGGAGAACCTGTTCAATATACAGAGTACATGCTTTTCAAAACTGTACAATATACATCCAATGCCAAAATACAGGCATACATCAACAAAATATGAGCCAACAGGCTCAGTCATCTATGCCTAGGGTGTTGATCAACATCTATCCCATCTCAGACCTCTTGCCTTGGGATCTCTCTGCTACTCCTGTACTGTCACCTGTAACAAGGGCCCCAAACAGGGTTGAGATAATCATCTCAGCAAGCTCAGGGTTCTTGGAGATCATCTCCTTCACCCTGATTCAATACTATACATATAATATAACAACTTGGCCTAACCATGGCCATCCCAGTCCTGCCACAATCACATGTGACTAGGTATCATGCAAGCATACTTTTCATTAAACTCCTAAGGAGAATCATCCATTAAAGGGCTCTCCACTCGCTCAGGACTATCACACACACACATTGCCTGAGGAAGATCATCCGTTTAAGGGCTCTCCACTCAACTCAGGACTTTGGTCCACTGCCTGAGGAAGATCATCTAGTTAGGGCTCTCCACTCAACTCAGGTCTTATATGGACATTCTACTGGCCAGGATTTAGCATATAATCACTACATATATCATTATCATAACCAATACCAAGCATCACACCCTCACAGGGTTCAACTATAATTAATCATCATCATGCCATTACATACATATTTTCAACTAACAATATCATACAACAATCATGAGGCATGGCATATCAGACCATCACCCTCTTGGGTGTGGTGAACACAGAAAGGAAAACAAGCCCCAAGAACAATAAGCTTACCTGGTATCAGCTCAATACCGGTTCTTCCGGCCTCGTGGTGACTACCACCAGCAGTCTGACTCTCACGCCCTACATTAGGCATGAATCAAAATCATCAGTAACGGTTTTCAACCGTTCATATGAAAGGAAACTCTCTTCCTTTCTACATCAATCCCTCTGTCTTCTATCTTAAGGTTCATCATAACCTAGCTTCTACTAGGCAATTCATCGACCCTTAATGGTCTACCTTAGTCTGATTAAGGCCTTAGAGTCCCTTTAAGACTCTGTACAAGCCAATTCTAAGCTTCACTAATACCAAAAACCAACAGTTGTCCAACGCAGCCAAAACAAATATATCAACATGTTTTCACCGTTTATTTGGCCTTATGAACAACTTTTGTAAAGGTACTTAAGTTCATACAGATCATAGCACCTCCCATTCACTCACTCTTCTTCCTCCCAAAGCCAAACTTAAACTTCATCATAAATCCAGTTTCAAGGTTCCATATCTCTCAGAACAACCTCCTGACTATACTTTTCTAAAGAACCTAAGCCTAATTCCAACCCTATCTCAAATGAGTCACTATTCACCCCATTACCCATTTCACAAATTAAACGTTAAAACTTGAGTTTCTTACCTCAAATCGGTTAAGAAAGGCTGGAGAAGTCTTTCTCCCCACTCCGGCGTCCCTGAGCTGCCTTCTTTCCTCTTCCAATACTCAGCTCTCTGAAGAAACTCAAGGAATTGGGTTTCTCTCAAGGGTTAGGCTGAAATTTGGCTCCTAAGTGGTTCAATTCAAGTTTAGAAGTGATTAGGAGGTGTTTCAATGGATTAGAATAAAGGTATGAAGCTTTTATGGTGCAACAATGGCTGCCTGGGTCAAGGAAGAAGAGGAAGGGTGCTTTTTCCCTTTGAAAATCGCGAGATGGCCTTTTATAGGTGGCCTGACCAACATGCCGCGCCAAAATCCAGTGCATTTGGCGCCACTTTAGCGCTCCTGGCGCCAGTTTCCAGCATCTGTGGCGCTCCTAGCACCAACTTCCAGCATCTGTGGCGCTCCTGGCGCCAGACTCCAACCTTTTATTCCCTTTTTATAAAAAGCCTAGGTTATTATACTTCTACTTCTACACATCTTGATATCATGGCTGATAACAACCTAACTCTTAAGGAGTTAGCTACACCTGATGTTGTTTACCAACCTTGGTGTATTCAATACCCTGAGACTAAGTTCAGTTATGAGCTGAAATCTGGCCTGATCCATTTGCTTCCTAAGTTTCATGGACTTGCTGGTGAAGATCCACATAAACACCTTAAGGAGTTTCATATGGTGTGTTCTACCATGCGACCACATGATGTTCATGAGGATTATGTCAAGATGAAAGCATTTCCTTTCTCTTTGGATGGTGTTGCTAAGGATTGGTTGTACCTTCAACCAGATCCTATCACCACTTGGACAGAAATGAAGAGAAGATTCTTGGAGAAATTCTTCCCTGCCTCTAGAACAGCATCCATCCGGAAGGAAATTTGTGGCATAAGACAGTTTCCTGGAGAGTCTTTGTATGAGTATTGGAGAGATTCAACAAGCTGTGTGCTACCTGTCCTTACCATCAAATCAGTGAGCAATTACTGATTCAGTATTTTTATGAAGGATTGATGTTGATGGATAGGAGTATGATAGATGCAGCTAGTGGAGGCACTCTGATGGACAAGACCCCTATTGCTGGAAGGCAACTGATTTCTAACATGGCAGCCAACTCTCAACAATTTGGTGCTAGAGTTACAACATCTAAGGTGAAGGCAGCATATGAAGCTTCTGTCTCTATGGTTGCTGACAACCACAGATTGGAGAACAAATTGACAGAGTTGACATCCCTTGTGAGGCAGCTTGCTATTGGGCAACAACAGAATGTGATGGCAGCCAACCAACCAAGGCTCTATGGTATCTGTTGTGCCCCTGATCATCCCACAGATGCATGCCCCACTCTCCAAGAGACAGAACAACCTGCTGAAGTTTCTGCCATGCAACCTGGCCAGTCATTCAGACCTCAACAGCAGTATAATCCTTACTCCAACACTTATAATCTTGGTTGGAGAGATCATCCAAATTTGAGGTATGGTCTTGGTCCACAACAACAGCAGCCCTTTAGACCTCCACAGCAGTTCTTCCAGCCTGCCATCGCCAAATACCAACCTCCTCCTTTTAGACAACAGTCACAGTTCCAGCAACCTGCACCTGCACCTGCACCTACACCTACACAACCTGTGCAGGCCAGTTCTGGACCTTCCTTGGAGGATTTAATGAAGCAAATGGCCAACAACAATATCTAGTTTCAACAAAATGTCAGTGCCACCATCCAGGACCTGCAGACTCAGATTGGACAGTTAGCTACAACTGTCAACCAGATGCAGCAGCAAGGTTCTGGTAACCTTCCAGCACAACCAGTTGTTAATCCGAAGAATGTGAGTGCTATTACCTTGAGGAGTGGCACGGAGCTTCCAGATGCTGGTGCTAAAATTGATGTTGGTGTTGGTAAAAAAGTTGATGATGGTGCCAAAATAGATTCTGCACCAAAACAGATTCCCTTACCTTTTCCTTCTAGAGTCATTCCTGCAAAGAAACTAGTGTAGCTTGATTCTGATCTGCTTGAGACTTTCAGGAGGGTGGAAGTTAACATTCCCCTCTTGGATGTCATCAAACAGATTCCAAAATATGCAAAGTTCCTGAAGGATTTGTGCACCCATAAGAGGAAGCTGAAGGGAAATGAGCAAGTGAAGATGGGTAGAAACGTTTCCGCACTGATACAGGGCAAAACTATTGATGCCATCCCACTATCCACCTTGCCACAGAAGTGCAAGGATCCTGGCACTTTCACTGTTCCATGCACCATTGGAGATATTACTTTTGCGGATGCCTTATGTGATCTTGGAGCCTCCATTAATGTCATGCCTACATCAGTTTATAGAGCACTACACCTTGGTGAGATGAAACCCACTGGTGTTGTCATCCACTTAGCCAATAGGAGTGTTGCAATTCCACTTGGACTTTTTGAAGATGTGCTGGTGCGAGTTAATAATCTGATCTTCCCAGCAGATTTTTATATTTTTGATATGGAGAATGAGTCTTCCAGCCATGGTCCCATATTGATCGTAGGGAGACCATTCTTGATGACCACCAGGACCAAAATTGATGTGTTTGGTGATGACATTGTTCAGTTTAACATTTTTGAGGCCATGAGACATCCTGTAGATGAGCATTCTGTTTTTCTTCTTGATATCGTTGATGATGCAATAGATAGTGTAGATATTTCTGATTTACTTTCTGATCTTCTGACTTTTCTCCTGATTTTTCTGATTTTGATCTTGGTTTTTGCAATTGTACCTGTGATGATTCTACTGTTGTGTGTAGCATTTGTGCGGAAATTTCCTCCACACTTCACTCTGATTGTGTTCCAGGTACAGATACAAGTTCTGAGACTACTATCCCACTTCCCTCAGCCCCTAGTCTTTCCTTACCTTCCACTATTCAGCCCCCTTCCTTAGAGCTGAAGTCACTACCTGAGCACCTCAAGTATGCATATTTAGATGATGCTCAGAAGCTTCCAGTCATCATATCTAGTAGTCTCCCACTAGAGCATGAAGAGAAGTTGATGCATGTTTTGAGAGGCCACAAAAAGGCCATTGGATGGACACTTGCTGATCTTCCTGGAATTAATCCTTCCATCTGCATGCATCGAACACTTTTAGAGGATGATTCTAGACCAGTGAGGCAACCCCAGAGGAGGCTGAATCCCACTATTCTTGATGTGGTGAAGAAGGAAGTGACGAAGCTACTAGCTACAGGGATCATCTATCCCATCTCTGATAGCACTTGGGTTTCACCTGTCCAAGTGGTTCCTAAGCGGGTCTCACAGTTGTGAAGAATCAAGATAATGAGTTGATTCCGACTAGAGTGGCCAACAGTTGGCGAGTTTGCATTGATTATAGGAAACTCAACCAGGCCACTCGCAAGGACCATTTCCCTCTGCCTTTCATTGATCAAGTTTTAGAGAGGTTGGCAGGTAAGTCACATTATTGCTTTCTTGATGGTTTTTCTGGTTACATGCAAATCCATATTGCACCAGAGGATCAACATAAGACCATATTCACTTGTCCATTTGGTACATTTGCTTACACCCGGATGCCTTTTGGCCTATGCAATGCACCTGGCACCTTCCAAAGGTGCACGGTAAGCATCTTTTCTGATTTATTAGAGAGTTGCATGGAGGTGTTTATGGATGATTTCACTGTTTATGGTTCCTCTTTTGATGCATGTTTGGATAGTCTCTCTAGAGTGCTTGACCGATGTATTAGTACTAACCTTGTTCTTAACTTTGAGAAATGCCATTTCATGGTGCATGAGGGTATAGTCCTAGGACATTTGGTC
>PYAF01000402.1:71427-92112 GCA_007407185.1 Glycine tomentella
ATTATAAAATCCGTAGCCACGCATCCCTATTCCTAGGTGAAGAATGACTATTATTCTAAACATGTCAGAAATTAGAACCCCAACGTTCCCATTGCGAATCCTAACCCTCAATACTTAAATAGAATGGCCAGTTCCAAATAAGAATAACATTAATAAGCACAGAATAGAATAAAATAATCAAAACAGCATTATACTCAATTCCAAATCAAGTTTCAGAGGAGTTACATCAGTTCATGGCCTTCCCACAATACAAGTTTAGCCTGCCATAGGCTTCAAGAACCCAAGAGCTGTCAAATAATACATTCTTGATGACCTTGCCTTGATTCTTGACTTCCAAGGGTTTTTTTAGAGAGAAAGAAAGAGTAGAATAGATGATATATGATGGTGGATCAGGGTCCCTTGGTCTGTTTAGAGGCTTCATATTTATAGATAAGTTTAATTATAGTAATAAAGCCCAAAAACAAAACCAAATCCAAAACATATAATTTAAATAAGGAAACAAAATCGATTCCACGCTACCCGCGCGAAGTCTCGCGCTAATCGCGCGGCATGGCCGAAAGGTGGCGCTACTGGCGTGGATCCTCACGCTAATAGCGCGGGTCTTCAGATTTGCTTTTCTCTTTCTTTGGCCCTTGATTCTCCTCTTTTGAGCCTGAAATGCATAAATGGTATTGACATAGTTTTAAAACAATAAACTACTAAACTTAACTAATTCTAAGCTATTTACCTAAGTATTTATCTAAATTATATCCTAAAACTACCCTAAATCATGATGTGTTTGCAACACATCACCTTACCCCGCTTCTGTGTGGGAAGTACGTTCCTTTCTTGGACATGCAGGTTTCTATAGGAGATTCATTCAGGATTTTAGTAAGATTGCATTGCCATTGTCCAAGCTTCTCCAAAAGGACGCAGACTTTACATTTGACCAGCCTTGCAAAGAGGCATTTGAGGGATTGAGGAAGAAGCTTACTACCTCTCCTATCATGCAGCCACCAAATTGGGAGCTTCCCTTTGAGCTCATGTGTGATGCCTCTAATTATGCACTTGGGGCTGTGTTGTCCCAAAGAGTTGGTAAACTATCCCATGTCATTGCTTATGCTTCACGCACTTTGGATGCAGCCCAAGTTAACTACACCACCACTGAAAATGAGCTTTTGGCTATTATTTTTGCTTTAGATAAATTTAGATCTTACTTGCTTTGCTCCCATATCACTGTCTTTACTAATCATGCAGCTTTGAAATACCTGTTGAAGAAGCCTGATGCTAAGCCTAGGTTGATCAGGTGGATGCTTCTTCTTCAGGAATTTGACATTGAGATTAAGGACAGAAGTGGTGCAGAAAACTTGGTTGCTGATCACTTGAGCAGGATTGAGGGACCTCTTGAGTCCTTTTCCATTCGTGATAATTTTCCTAATGAGCATTTGATGCATATGCATTTATCACATGTCACACCTTGGTTTGCTGACATTGTTAATTTCCTTGTTGCATCTGTTGTTCCACCTCATGCATCTAGGTCCCAAATAGATAAACTTAAGAGTGAAGCTAAATATTATGTTTGGGATGATCCTTATTTGTGGAGGTTTGGTAGTGACCAAGTGATCCGAAGGTGTATGCCTGATCATGAAATTCAATCTATTCTTCAATTTTGTCATGGCACACCTACCGGAGGTCATTTTGGTCCTCAGAGGACCGCTAGGAGGGTATTAGACTGTGGGTTCTTTTGGCCTACCTTGTTTAGAGATGCTCATCACTTTACCACCACTTGTGAGCAATGTCAGAGAGCAGGAGGCACAATTACACATAGACATTAGATGCCTCAGCAACCCATTATTTTTTGTGAGATTTTTGATGTCTGGGGTATTGATTTTATGGGTCCATTTCCTGTTTCTCATGGCTTTTCATATATTTTGCTTGCTGTTGATTATGTTTCTAAATGTGTTGAGGCTAAGGCCACCAGAACTAATGATTCTAAAGTTGTTGTGGATTTTGTGAGATCCAACATTTTTTGCAGGTTTGGTGTGCCTAGAGCCATTATCAGTGACCAGGGGAGCCATTTTTGTAATCGGTCATTCGCATCCTTGCTTCAGAAGTATGGGGTTGTGCATAGAGTTGCTACAGCTTATCATCCCCAAACTAATGGGCAAGCAAAGGTTTTTAACAAAGAGATCAAGCAAATGTTACAGAAGGTGGTGCAACCAAACAGGAAAGATTGGAGCAAGCTTCTCGAGGATGCTTTATGGGCTCATAGGACCGCTTATCGCACACCTTTGGGGATGTCTCCCTATAGGGTGGTTTTCGGTAAGGCATGCCACCTTCCAGTGGAGATTGAGCACCGTGCTTATTGGGCGGTAAAGAGTTGTAACATGGCATTTGATGAAGCGGGTATGCAAAGGAAGCTTCAGTTGCAAGAGCTTGAGGAGATTCGTTTAGAAGCCTATGAGAACTCCAAGATTTACAAGGAGAAAGTGAAGAAATTCCATGACTCTAGGATTCTTAGAAAGGAGTTCCATAGTAGCCAAAAAGTGTTATTGTTTAATTCTCGCCTTAAGCTTATTTCCGGTAAACTTCGATCTAGATGGGATGGACCTTTTGTTATTACTAATGTTTTTCCCCATGGTACGGTTGAGATTAAAAATGAAGCTACTGGCAAAGTCTTCAAGGTCAATGGCCACCAACTCAAAGCATTTCATGAGAACCCTCAAGTGGAGGAAGAGCTTGCGGAGGATGTCTCTTTGGTCTTGCCAATTTTGTGTGAAGATGTGTCTTGAATGACATTTGGGGAGTTTCCTTTTCCCTTCTTTTATTTGTTGTCTCTTTGCTGCATTTCTTTGCATGCTTACATTGAGGACAATGTGCATTTCAAGTGGGGGGTGAAGGATCCTAAAAATTTTTGAAACTTTGGTTAATTTCTGTTTTCTGTTTCTGTCTGTTTATGTTTTATTGATGTCTGTTTGTTAGTGTATGTTGGTTTCTGTTTTCTGTTTATCTATTTGTCTATAGTCTGTTTGTCTATTTTAGTTGTTGAGTCTGCATGTTTTTGTTGTCTGTTTCTGTTGTTTTTGTTTTGTGCTATTTTTATTGAATTTAGACATTTTTTCATGTTTTTCATAGGATTTCCAACTTGTATAAATTGTGAGAAATGTTAAAAAGTTGATTCGATTGAGAGGTTTCATACTTGATGTGAATCATTGTTGCAATTATTGAAGTGATAAGTAGGCTTGAGAAATAGAATTTAACATGAACCATGTGTGGTAGAATTGTGCCTTGTGAGTTTTTGAGCCTTTGTGGATATGTTCCTTCATGTGTGATTTCACCCTTGTGCTAGATTACTCTATGTTTTGCCTTGCCTCTTTTGACATTCCTTGTGGCACATGCTTTGATTGAGATGATTTAGGCCTTCTTTCTTTTAGCCACTAGCCAAATAAACCTATCCTTGTGTTGATATCCATTGTCACCCTCTTTGAGCCTCTAGCCTTTTCTTTCTTGTTTAGCTCATTAAAAACAAAGAAAAAAAATGGAAAACCATGTTATCCTAGCTTTAGGGAAAAAAAGGGCTTTGGAATTGCTTTGGGAGTGGGTTTCAAACAAGTGTGGGGTGTTTGTCTTTTGTTTTGTTTTGAAAGAAAAGAAAAGAGAAAGAGAAAAGAAAGAGTTCAAATAGTAAAAGTTCAAAGAAAAGAAAAAAAAATTGTGTATAAGAAAAGAAAAGAAAACGAGAAAAGAAAGAGTTCAAATAGCAAAAGTTCAAAGAAAAGAAAAAAAAAATTGTGTATAAGCAAAGAAAAAGAAGTTCAAGCAAAGAAAAAAAAATATATGCAATAAAAGTTGTTATGGTCCATTTTCATCCTTGTAAATTCTTTCTAATTTCATCTTTTTGGCTTCTACCCTTCTTTTATCTTGTTGGCTTGCTCCCCATTGCCCCTCTTTTCTCTTAAGTTTTAGCCTAAATATCCTTTTTTTTATCCACCTTTACCTAAGCCACTCATTACAAGCTAATAAAGTCCTTTTGATCTTTTGATGCATGTGTATTTCAAGTTGAATGAATGAGAGGTTTGTCAATGCTTGGATGTGCTAGTTGCATGTGGTGTTTGAGTGTAAATACAAGCCATACACATCATATGAGGTTGAGTGTCACCCTTTGAGAGAATTCTATCACCTTGGTGCATTCTTGATTCTAAACTTAACGACTTTCTCACTTTGCACTTTGTGATCATGTCTTCATGGGTTGTTTGTACCTCAATATTATTCCTCCATCTTTCATCTCTCTCACTTTTGTACATTGTTATGATCCATTGAAAAATATGAGTTCCTTGTTCATACCCTTTCTTTAAATTTTTGGTTTACTTTAGTTTGATTTTTTTTCTCTTAGTCTTTCTTTTAGTTTTGCCCAGGAGTGCAAATGTTCAAGTGTAGGGTATTTTGATAGAGTGATTTTAGTTAAATTTTTGTCTATCATTCTTAGCTTGTTTGACCTCTTTTGGACTTGTATTTTTCCATTCTAATTCAGTTTTTGGCCTAGGCAAGTAAGTGGGTTTAATTGCTATTTGTAGCGTATTTTTGGATTTTTGTTCACTTGACATATCTGACTTGTGCAGGGCCTATAGAGTTCTACCAATCTCCGAATGCAGCGTTCTAGGAGTCCCTGGAAAGACAACGAAAAGATCTACAAGTTTGCTAGAAATAGCCCGAGGCCAATTCTGTCATTTTGAGGGTCATTTTGAGCTTCGAAGTTAGCACCTTTGCACTTGTAATTTTGGGCTGCGAATTTCATTTTCATGGTTGTAAATAGTAAATAATTAGAATTGATGGGTTTTGTTGATGGCCCATTCTTTTCTTCAGACTTAGTAACTACATATTAGTGACTTTAGTGAAACTTAGAGAGCACTTTACAATTCAATAAACAAGTTTTACATTTCTTATATTTAGTTTTTAGAATCAAAAGCTTGTTCTTCATTTTCTCTCAAGTGTTCTTCATTGTTCTTCATCTTCTTCATTTCCATTTTGCTATTCTTCCATTTTTCTGCACTTAATTCATGGGGCTTTCCTTGTTGATCATCATGGAAGGCTAAATCATTAATCAATCCAAGAATCTAATTCAAGCAAGAGAAGAATTAGAGTTCCGGTTCGGTATTTCGAATTCTACTTGAATATTCACCTTCTTCTTCAATTTCTACTATGTTTTCATGATTAAGAATGCATTTAGGATTGAAAGTGAGTTAGGATTATGGATTCATGTCCTAATTTCAAATGATAATCACAAGATTAATTGAATGATAGTTCAGTTAGGGTTGTGGTTTCAATTAATTTAGGAGTAAAATCGATTGAACTGTTTCTATTGAGATCGAATGAATGTTCATGATAGAATCAATTTATGGGAATGATGATGATTCAAATAGCTTGGGTTAGTAAATTGGATTGATGCTTTCTAATCTGTTTTACTTTACTCCTTGATAATCTTGTTAATTTCTGCATTGTTCTTTAATTTTAGTTTGTGTTCTTACATGTTTTACTTTGCGCATACTAACTGTTCAACAAAATCCCCCCTTATTATTACCAATGATTTGAAGCTAGAACCATATTGATCGTGTCTCTGAGTTGACCTAGGTTAGCTCTGTGCTACAGAATTAGCTTAGTTAAATTGTTTTTGATGCATCTCGACAAAGCATCATCAGATAGATGGAAAGATAGATGGATAGATGGATAGATGGATTGATGGATGGATGGATGGATAGATAGATAGATAGATGATGGATGGATGGATGGATGGATGGATGGATAGATTGATAGATAGATGGATGGATGGATGGATGGATGGATAGATAGATAGATAGATATATAGATAGATGAATAGATAGATGGATAGATGGATAGATAGGACGGACAAATAGACGGATGGATAGATCAATGGATGAATCAATAGATAGATCAATGGATCGATAGATGGATAGATAAATCAATAGATAGATAGATAGATGGATAGATGGATAGATAGATTGATAGATAGATAGATAGATAGGTGGATGGATGGATGGATGGATAAATAGATAGATAGATAGATTGATTATAACAACCATGGTTACTAAAAAAAAATTAATAAAATAATAATATTTTCACTTTAGTTGGCGTTGATAGCGTGGAATCTGGCGCTGATAATGTGGCACTGTAGCTGAAGGCTATTTTTTTCACGATTTTTGGCGCCATCAGCGCCAGAGTGGCGCCAATAGCGCCACAGATACTGGAAATTTGCGCCAATAGCGCCAAAGTGGCGCCAATGGCGCCAGATGCACTGGATTTTGGCGCCATGTTGCGTGATTACGGCAAGTGCACCGATCGTTAACAAGTAATAAAGTAAGTAAGTGAGTTATCGTCTCCACAGGGATTGGGGAATTTTCACAGTAATGCTTAAGAGTGTGATTGAAAGGAAAATAGAAAATTACGCAGAAAGAATGTTGTTGATTGATTGGTTGTTGAATTGTAAAACAGAAATTAAACAAATGCAGTAAATTGAGTTAAGTTTACCAATGGATGATGAATAGTAGTTAGGCGCAATCCCTTCTGAGTCCTCCTCTCTTACTTGACTGATTTGTTTAGTTAAGTTACTGTGCACATATGATAAATCTTTTCTATAATTGTGAAACCTAGATAACTAGCGAGTCAACCCTTTAATTGATCAAAGAACCCTAAGCTTATAGCGATTCTGTCAAATTAAGCATGTAAAGAATATATCATATGGGGTTGTGTTATGATTGTTCAGAAAATAAGTCTTTCTAGATTAGTTAATCCCTAATCCCTTAGTGAATTAACCCTTTAACCTGAATCGAAAACCTAATTCCTTAGTGAAATCTATCAGTTTAAGCATTCAAAAGATCATATTATAGTTTCTGCACCTATGCATCCCTATTCCTAGGTGATGAACAAATGTTATTCTTTATCAGTTCAGAAACTAGAACCCCAACGTCCCCATTGTGAATCCTAACCCAATGCACTTAATTGAAGTGATCAATTTCAAATAAGAATATGGATGAAGAGAAGATAAGAATAAAACAATCACAACATAAGTTTATTTCAATACCAGTCAATTACAGAGGAATTCTCATCAGTTCATGGCCTTCCTACAATAAGAGGCTTAGCCTGCCATAGGCCTCAAGAATACCAAAGCTGTTGAATAATTCATGATTCTCCTTGAAATCCTTGCTTTTATTCTTGAATTCTAGGGTTTGGATGTTGAGAGTATGAAAATTCAGAAGAAAAGAAGCTCCCTCCTCTGTTCAGAGGCTTAATATTTATACTAATGTGTAATTAAGGCAAGGAAACCAAAAGATAATCCTAATTACAAAATCAATCTTTTTAAACAGGAAGCAGAATCATCTTCACGCGATCAGCGCGCGACTCCACGCTAATCGCATGGGTCTTTCTAAATGGTGACGCTGTTAGCGTCGTTATTCACGCTAGTAGCGTGAGTTCTTCGAATCTCTAGCTTGGTTCCAGGCTTCTTCACGCTGATAGCGTGATATACCACGCTGATAGCGTGGTTCATTCGAGAGCTACCCCATGCAACTGGCGCTAGTAGCGTTAGTTCCCACGCTGATAGCGTGGGACTTCAAACTTGGTTTTCTCTTTTTGCTTGAGTTTCCTCCTTTTTACCTGCAAAATGCTCAAATGGTATTGAAATTAGTTCTAAGTAATTAAAATACTAAACTAGCCTAATTCTATTCTATTTCTTACATATTTAATTAAAACTTAATATTAAACTCTACTAAAAACTAGATGTGTTTGCAACACATCACGCCATTAGCAGCAAACTGGCGCGATTGGTGCGGCATGTCGGTCAGGCCCAGTATAAATGGGTTAGATTACGAATTTTTGGGGCATTTCTTCCTCTTCTTCTTCCTCTGAGCGCCTAAACTCCATGGGAGAGCTTCCAAGCTCTTAGACCTTCATTTCTTGGCCTAAACACTTGTCTTTGATCATAAACCTTGTGAAGAACCTTTGGTGGGCTATAATTCTTCATCTTTCTCACTCTAAAACCCAAACTCAGAGAAGTCCCTATCTCAAGGGAACTTCAGAGAACTTGAGTTCGGCAAGGAACGGTGTTGACTCTTGGACACCTGAACTAGGAGAAGCAATCCACGAGCCTTTCTTGTCGTTATTGAGGTAAGAAACTCGAGTTCCTCTGGTTGATTTGTGATTTGGAGATTTTGGGTGAATAGTAACCCACTTGAGCTTGGACTGGAATTAGCCATGGGTCCTGTAGAAAAGTATGTTTAGTGTAAAATATGGGAACACTTCACACTTAACCAAGAGGGGGGTGAATTGGTTAGCCTTGGTAATTTAAAAAATTACTTGATGAATCAAAATCAGAGTTTCTTTGCCCTTTGGATCTTTATCACAAAAACAATTAAGAATCTTTATCCAAAATCAATCCAAGACTTGTAATGCCTCAATAAACAAAATGTAAAAACAGAATTCACTAAGAGTATTGACAATTATGCAGAAAATGAGAGAACACACAAGATTTATATTGGTTCACCTCAAACACCATGAGGCTACATCCAGTTTCTTCTACTCAACACTAGAGTAGAGTTCTACTATAACAAATATTATCCTTACAAGCAATTACAAGCTTCTCTTTATCAACCCTAGATAAAGTTCAGAAGTCTAAAACCCTATTAGACCCTTAGAAGCAACACCCACACTGAGAACACTACTCAACTGTCTTTAGAGAAACACTATCTCTAATCTTGCAAGAAAAATCCAATTACAATGGAACTTCACATACAAAGATTCAATCAGAATAATAAGTTTGAAATGAATTGCCTTGCTTCACTAAATCCTAGTGACCCATTTTAGTTTGAATGGAAGTAAGACCTTTAGAACCCAGAAGAAAGCCTTTGTGAATGCTTAGAAAGCTCTTAGAATGCTCAGTGCTCGAAAATTCAATTTCTATTTTGTTCTCATAATCAGACAAGGCAAGGGTTCTATTTATATTAAGAACTGTAACAAAAATAATCGATTAAATCAGCTCCTGTAATCGATTGTTTATCAATTGTAATCGATTACATACGCTCCCGTAATCGATTAAAGTGTTCATAATAAGTTCTGGGTTACAGCAACGGGTCATTTAATCGATTATCCCGATGTGTAATCGATTAAGTCAGACTTTGCAAAAATCATGTTTGTGTAATGTAATCGATTACAATACATGGTAACCGATTAAGGCAGACTATGTGCAAAACATGAAATGAACTAAATAATCGATTATAATAATTGGTAATGGATTAAGACAGAGTGATCTCTTTTTCTAAATAGGTAAGTAATCGATTACAAATCAGTGGTAATCGATTAAACCAGTCACTCAGTCAAATTTATGTGTATGCTAGAATGAAATAATCGATTAATACGATGATGTAATCGATTAAATTGTTCTTGATAAATTCCAGAAAGCTTGAAGAACAATATAATCGATTCTTTATGTGAAGTAATCGATTAAACCAGCTTAAGGCCATTTTTCCAAAACACTTAGCTTCTTTTTAAGTTCCAAATCAATTACTTAAAGCCTTTTATGATGTAATGCATGAATGAATATAAATGGTATGCATGCAAGAACTTGGATCAACAGAAAGCTTTCTTTCCTTTTACATTTAATCACAATCTTCATCTTCAAGCTTTCAAGCATGTTGAAAGTCAAAACATTTCCAAGTCTTTACATTGCTTCAATCTTCAAGAGCTCCCCCTCAAATCAACATAAAATTCATAAGCAAAATACATACCACCTTATGGAAAATTGTTGTTATCATAACATCATACGTACCACAAGTATGATTAAACTACCATACCTTATTTAAGTAAGACCATTACCAACATAGACATGACCATTGAATATCCTCAAGCTACAGAACAATCATGTTAGTAATCTAACTAATAAACCACAATACATCTCTCGAATAATTTCTAATTCCTTTAAACCTTCACATGAAAAGATTAAAACTTAGCATGCATCTTAATCTCTTTTCACCTACCACCTTACTACTTCATCCTCAAATTTAATCACTCAAGCATTTGAACCATTTAACTACATACCATTCAACCTCATCTTCTAAAAATTAATTCAAAATAGTACCATAATGAAAATATGAACAAACAACCCAAAAGTCATCAAAACCACTTCCAAGATCACAAAATATCATTCTAAACATCACTAATATTTTAGCCTATAAATCATCACCTATCCTATGGTTTAAATCAACATTTTCACATTATAAAATAACCTTCAATGACATGAAATTCCAGCCTAAATAATCAACCATAAATCTGCCCATTTAAACATATAGGTTAGTCCAAATAAATTCTTAGCTAGAGATTGAAGCCTAGAGTACCTCAAATGGATTTGGATTTGAAATTGATTAAGTGGTTGCTTCTCTTTGAATATCTTCTAAGAAATGAAGCCTTGAAAGAAGAAATTGATTGGTGGATGAGGTGGTAGAAGAGGTCAAGGTTTGTAGGCAGCAAATAGAAGGCAAGACAATGAAAACAAGACACAAGGAAAATTGGAATTAGCCTTGGCTTTGGGATGCTAGCTCTTATGTGAATTTTTTTCCACAGCCCTAGCTATTTATACTCATTTATTCAGTTGTGTTTAAAGTGATTTAGTTGGGTTGTAACTGAATTAGGATTTAGTTTGGTTAGAAATTAACTAGGTAATGATTACCTTAGAAGATATTATGACTTAAGCCTTATCTTGACTTGATTTTTCTTGGTCAAGATTCCATTTAATCCTTGACATGGGGGCAGCTGGCCTATGCATGTGGAAAGGCTTATTCAAGAGGAAAAATTTGATTGGTTTAATGCTTGCTTTCCACCTTGAAGGGCAACCTACAAAGGTTGATTCAAAAAGCTTATCTTTATTGACTTACCATTGACTTTGGTTTACCAAACTTTTCTTCCTATTAGTTCACTTAGCTATGCCTATTCTATGGCTTTTGCACGTAATTCCACTTCTGGATAGTCCTAATTTGAGCTGAATATTTGATTCCTTGGGCCAAAATTTCAAGTGTTACAAGTTGTGCCCAATCCAAAAGGTCCAAAAGGCTAGAAATACTTAACCAGATGAGGTTTTCTCATTGCTTATTTTGTACCAATCTACTAGTCCAAAAATTATCATCTTCTAGTATGTTAAACTATACTTCCTAAGCTTTCTAACAAGGTATCACATGAATTATTTGGAGTTATAAAACTCTGGCTATAACATTTTTAATCTAGACTTCAAAACTGCCAGCAAGCTGAGAAATTCCATACTGACATCCCTTAAGGTTTTAATTACTGCAAGTAGTACACAAACTATATTTATCTGAAATTTTTATATGTTGTAGTAGACATCTAGATATTTAATTCCATATATTATACACTAAATTTGGATAAGAATTGAGAGAGAACTAAATTTCTCAATTCGGGTGGCAGAAATAGAAGTTTTGGGCAGTCTATGTTCAAATAAAATTTATCCTATTCTTATATCCAACTCTCATCCTACTTCCATAATAAATCATAAATATAACTCATAATATAATTTTGAGGATGTTACATGTGACATGTCCATGCTCACAGATTTGACACTCAAAGATGGAGGATATGTGACTTATGGTGATAATAATAAAGGAAAGATCATTGGAGAAGGAAATATAGGAGATAACTTCAAAACAAAGATAAAAAATGTGCTTCATATGGAAGGTTTGAAGCACAACTTGTAAAGAATATGAATATCTCACACTTAACCAAGAGGGGGGGTGAATTGGTTAAACCTTGGTAAATTAAAAATTTCTTTAATCAAAATCAGAGTTCCTAGGATCTTTATCACTTTTCAAAACTAAGAAACCTTATTCAATCAAGTAGCTCAGCCCCAAGGAATTCAATGGATCAAAACTGACTTTGTTGGTCAAGCAATTTAATCAAGAACACAATGAATATAATGAGTTAAAGGATAGAGAAGCAAGACACAATCAGATTTATACAGGTTCACGTCAACACTAGAAGCTACATCCAGTTTTTTTCCAACCAACACTAAGTTAGAGTTCCACTATTATAATTTTCAGTTCTTACGACCTAGATAAAGTATAGAAATCTAAAACCTTATTAGATTCTAAGTTCCACCTAGAGAACCCCTTTTCTAGTTTCAAGCAAGAACCCAATTACAATAGCCAAATTACAAAGAAAATTCAAAACGAAAATTACAATCAGATTAAGGAAAGAAACAACCTGATGATCCAATGTATGCAATGCAAAATTATTTTACCAGATCAGGTTGAATGAATATAAATCAAATAGCACAACTTTCCTGAATCTTGAAATGGTTTTCAAGCTCCAAGAATGATTCAAACACACATGATCAAAGCATAATGGAGCAAGACACAATTAAACCCCTTAAAATCACCTTAGAATGCTCACTAGACTGTTTAAGCTCAGTATATGCGTATGGGTAATGTTCCACATGAAAGATAGGGTCTTGAAGCTCGAAGGCATGTGAGAAAAACAATTTTTTTTAAGCGAAAACACACATACCACACAAGAATCATTCTTTAGGACATAGATGTTACCTTGTTTGTATTCAAAATTTGATGATTAAGGATAGGCTTGAAGATACAAGCCCTCTAATGTTGATCCACATTGCTTCTTGTCAAGACTCAAGAACACTTCTTGAAGGCTACCAACAAATACCAAAGGAGGCAAGCTAGGCACACCAATGGAGAGGAAGAAGGTTAGGTTTTAAAGTGTTTTTACTTATCTAAAAGGCTCACCAATAGATGATATTGGTTGCTGAATTTTCAGCCAAAACTCACATAAAGGGGCACGTGAAAATAGAGGAAAGTAGATAGGATTTTTCCTCTAAAAACTATTGGAGAACTATGATCACAATAGTACACTTTATAGAAGAGTTTCAGTCAGATTTTTTAACCAAAAATTCTGATCATGAAGAATTCCACACGTGAAGAAAAGATAGAGTTGTTGCATTTCAAAAATTGCCAACAACCTCCTATCTTATCCTCCTAAGACCAAGTCAATTACCTGGGATTTTTTTTTTTTGCCAAATGATAAGCACATATCAGCCGTATGTAAGCCCATAATCAGCCCTCAAACTTCTTCCTAAAATCTAGGACATGATCATGATAAGATGCTAGTAGAATTCAAATTCAAATCTAGCTCTTATCTTCTCCTTTTAATATGAAACTAACTACTATAGTTAATTCATATTTAAATTCAAATATTTAAATTCAAAATTTAAATTATCAAATTTAAATATTAGATAATTAATTTAACTATTTAAATTAATTAATAGTATCTTGGACTATCCAAGCCCATTAACTCGATTCATGCGCCCCTCTCTCTTTAAGATAAGTATCCAAACTCTTTCTTGGGCCAACAACCACTATTAGGCCCAAAACCATTAATGCTATAATGTCATGACAATAAAGTGTTAGTGTGTGACCCATTAGGCCCAACATAGCTACTAACATAAATGAGTTTAGGCCCAACAAGGTCACTACTCATTTAATGACAACACAGAGCACTAACAATGCTTTGTTGTCCCAGAACTAGTTCGGTAAATGACAAGATCATCCTATTAAATCTATTTGGTTTCCGTATGTATTTCCTTTCGTCTCAGTTACCTTCCCATAAAACCTAGGGTAAGGAAACGTATCAGCCCGCGGTCTAGGGCAAGCTTTAATACGAAATAGGGAGTCTCCAATTTTACTGACTCTAAAGGCAAATCATCTCATGATTTCTCTTACTATGCATAGATTCCCAAGTCCAGTAAATGTCATCCCGATTTCTCCGATTTCCAGATAACCTAATCTCTCACAGAGATTTGACGAATTCCTTCAACTAGTTACCCTAGACTCGTGTTCTTTCAAGACATGCCCAAAGGTATACCTATGTGTCTCCATGTTTAGGCAGACGAGGTATACAATCAAAGCATGTCTTCTAGAACACAGTCTAGGTGAAAACTTCTGGTCTAAGGAAAGACACACCCAAATAATAAAAGACTACTCTAAAAATACTATCTTTGAGATTTCCTCATAGAGTCTCTTTGTGGGTCTGTTCAGTGTGAGCTATACCCTTATAGGTCTACCCACGACTTTAGCTAAGACATCTCTATGTCTGTAGCTCATGAGGTCTTTACCTTGTATCTGCATACAAGTAGTTAAGCCATGCTAGTCTTACCCGAAATCACTGATCCCCATTCTCAGTGTCTCTAGACTAGGAACTTAAAATTTATGAGTAGACTTCTGGTATCCTTGAATCCTCATGACCATGATCCCATCACTGATACTCAAGAGATACCTATTCTATTCCAAGGGTTTTATCCAGTTACTCATATATTAATAATGATATCGAGACAAAATATGAAACAAGATAAAGAGTGCTTATAATTTATTCATGACAATATGAAAAGTACATGTACGTCCTAATCTAATGAAAAGGTTGTCTCTAGGACATCCATATACTAACACAACAAAGTTAGAAATCAAGCTGAGCATCAATCCTATTTATAACAGCTTTTTGTAACTGCCTGTAATCGATTAAACGCTCCCAATAATCGATTATTTCGCACATGTAATCGATTAAATCAAGAATTTAATTGATTATACTGTTCATAAGCATTTATGGGTTTTGCAAAATGGGTCAAATAATCGATTATTCTGTCCTGTAATCGATTAAGATAATAGACTTCAAAATATCAAAATGCATTATGTAATCGTTTACAAATTTTGGTAATCTACTAAAGCAGGAGCCTGTAGCCTTCCAAATACACTGTGTAATTGATTACGAAATGTGGTAATCGATTATCAAATACAAGCTTACAATTTTCAAACACATAGTGTAATCGATTACTTGAAATGATAATCGATTAAAGCAAGAAGATGGTTTTTTCAAAATAAGCCTTGTAATCGATTGCGATACATTGGTAATCGATTATCCCAGCACGACTTTAAAATACATATCACTATGTAATCGATTACAATGAAGTCGTAATCGATTATATTCAATCACAAGGTAGTTTATATGAAAACAAAAGTCAAATAATCGATTATCCCGATAGGTAATCGATTACAATGTTCTTGAAAGCTTTTCCAAGTTAGACTAAGAACAAAATAATCGATTGAATGAAGTATATAATCGATTAAACCAGTAGGAAATGTATTTTTCAAAAAACCTTTTCAAACATCTTTAAAACTTAACCATTTTATGAAAGCCTTGTTTAAACCTTATGAAATCAATTAGTTTATTCATGAATGAATGTATGCAATGCACTTGGATCACTAGATTGCTTTTCTCTTACACATTTCACACAATCTTTAACTTCAAGGCATCCATTTGCATGTTGAAATCTCAAAACCAATACTTGATCAATTTCCTTTACAATCTTCATGTTGCTCCCCCTGTATCCAACAATCTCCCCCTTTTTGGCTTCAAACATGCCAAATTTTTGATTGATTTCCAGTTGGACTTGAAGTTAATTGAGGAACCAGAATAAGGAAACTTTGAGCTTTTCAAATCTGAAAAATTTTAAATCTCTGCCAAAAATCAAGTGTTAAAAGCATCTGTGATTGATTCAGCATTCATTCACAAGTAATATAAACTTAATAAGTTCATTTAAGTACTTAGCTCCCCCTAAATTTCACAATCCATTCAAGTCCAATTTTGGGCCAAAATTTTGAACAAAAAAATGGGGTAGAACAGAGTAAGTAGCAGAGCATGTCCAAAATCAATTATTTTTCCCCCTATTTGGCTTATCAAAGTCAAAAATGGATAATGCACAACATATAAGTAAAGGAGAAACACAATTGATATATTAATATAGAGAGGAACCATTACAAATAATGAAAATAAAACATGAAAGTAAAAAATAAAAAATAGAGCATAAAAAACTAAACATTTCATAGGCCTGGAAGGTTTCAGATTCATCATATTTTGTAGTGGCCTCTATGAGGTCTAGCCTATCTTTTATTTCATCTAAAGCTATTTTGGTTTCAGCTTTAAAGTCATGTTGCATTTGGAGTAAGTCATCTATCTTTTGCAACATGAGGGATTCAAACTAAGTGTACATTGGCTGATTTGGATCCCTTTCTTTATCCTCAGAAGCTTCTTCTTCTTCACCAGTAGCAGCAGGAGGAGGTTGAGGCATTGGTGGTTGTGGACCAGTCGTCACCCATCCTTGTGGTGATTTTATCATGCCTAGCTTAGTAAGATGTTTATCTTGAATGAGGTTATTACTAGAGTTTGTGTGGTCCACAACTTCATTAGAAACATCAATATTGAAGTGGTCTATGAACCTAGACACAAGAACAACATAGGGAAAGGGATAATTGACTAGCCTCTTATATTTTAACATAATCTCTTCAAATATTAGAACCCAATTCATGGGAATGAAGTTCTTCAGACCATACACTAGTTGTAGGTCTTCATTAGTGGCTTGGGCGTGATTGGTTGCCCTAGGGGTTAAGACATAGGTTATAATGTAATGTAGTAACCTATCCTCTGGTGCCATTGGGCCAGTACCCAACCTATTCCTAATTTGCATATGGGGATTATTGAGCATGTCCCTGTAGGTATCAAGTTTGGTGTAACCCTCCGGATTCTCATCAAATTTTCTCTCACCTTTACATATAACCCTAGCTACTGTTTCCCAGACTTCATGGGTAATCTCCATATTGACACCCTTAACTTGAGATCTCATGGTCCCATTCATAGAACCCTTGGCACAGGTATAGAATACCTTTACCAGTTCAGGGTAGTATGTACCCTTCATTTCTAGAAAATGCCTAAGGCCTTGGGTTTCTAAATAAGCAGGGAATTGAAATTTTTCCCTTATAAACCAGTGTAGGTCAAGGTATTTAGGTGAACAGACTTGTTTGGTAGCATTAAATTGAAGGTAATTCATCTTATCAGTCTCATTTGTGAACCAAAGATCAAGTCTATTAGTTGGAGGAGGAGGAGGTGGATTGGAAGAGGATTCTCCTACTTTCCTTTTGCTAGTTCTAACATGTTTAGGAGTAGACATTTTAAACAAGGTTTCTAGACACTCAGACATAAAGAAAACACATAAATATAGCAAGAGAGAGAAGATATAATGGTGCAAGGTTTTTCCATGGATGCAAGGTTTTATTTATAGACCAAATTGAGGCTCCTAACATTCTAATTTTCAAAAATATAGCTGTTAGAAGGAGTTAAGGCACTGCAATGAGTTTAGATTCTAATTTGATTTGGTTGGACAGTTACAATTCTAGAGAAAAAAGTGTCAGATACGTAGCAACTGCCTAAATAACCGATTAAATGCTCATCGTAATCGATTATTTTGCATATTTAGAACACGAAAATAACACATGGTAATCGATTATCCCGTAAGGTAATCGATTATTTTACAAGCATCCAGAGGTTGAAGACGAAGTGTAATCGATTATATGCACATGTAATCAAGGCAGAGATTTTTTGTGTAACACCCCGTAGGCCTCCGGTGCGTTATCATTAATAATATCAGTTTAGCGCTTAATTTCACGATTTACAACTCAGCGGAAGCATAGAATCGTTTTTCTTGATTCATTATGTATAGAATAAAACAGATAAAACAAACATACATATAAGGCACATAAATCATGCCCCTGCTGATCCAGTTTATCATACATAACCATAGATAGATAAATACACAGTCACAAAATACTCAGGAGGAAAATCATATCATTAATAGTTCTGTACATACATATACATCAGTGTCTTCACCACACCGTGGTGATACAAAAGAATAACTGCCCTCACCGAGGGTATATAGAACTATACAACCCTTATCAAGGGTACAAAACATAAACAAAATCAAAACTGAGCCTTCAAGCTCCATCTGCTGCTCTCAGCTAAGCAGAAATGTCTCTACTCGGGCCTCCTGCCCCGAGACTACTCTCTTCTACCTGAAGAGTCACCTGAAATCACAAATCCCCACACGGGGTGAGATACATATCTCAGTAAGCTCAGGGTCCTCGGAGGAATCTCCTCCACCCTGGCCCACTTTCCACAACACATACATCAGGCAATCACAAGCAAATGGCCCTCTGGCCCTCATAACAATATATTAAACATCCAACTTGGCGGAGCTACCTCAACGCCTAAATCAACAAACATGGCGGAGCTACCTCAACGCCTATCGCAGTAACATGGCGGAGCTACCTCAACGCCTATTTCAATAACATGGCGAAGATACCTCAACGCCTGGCAGATATCATCAACGCCTATCTAATGGCCAATAGATCTATCACAAACATATCATATAACAACCCCAGATGCATTCATATATCATTATGAAAATGTAACTACCAATGCATGCATCATGAAATAACCACCACTCCCCCGGAATGTGGTGTGGCACACAAGATTTGAATCCATCCCCAGGGACACTGAACTTACCTGGCAAGATATCACTCTGCAATCCTGTCCCTGCTCTGTGGCTCCCGCCATTGACACCCGCAGTGTCAAGCCCTATTCAAGGCACATATCCATATCAAAACCAATTCAACAAGCAGTCAATCACAAAACATATCTTATCAGAAATCCCCTATCATAGGGTTCAATCAATCTCAGCCCACACTAGGCTTCTCACAGACCACACAAGGTCCACCAAAGCTGAAATCAGAGCAATTGAGTCACCACAAACTCAATGTACAGCACATGCCTGATTTATGGCTCACAATAGCCCATAATACAAATAAATCACTGGAACGGTCTAAACCTCAACCAAGGCCCCATTCAATTAGCCATTCAGGCTCAACATGAACTCAATCAAGGCTCATGCATGTCCATAGAACAACAAATGACTCATTATACAGCCACATATGCATATCACAGAGCCAAGATTCAAAGTTCACCTAATCAAAAACTGAAAGCTAATCCTTCATCACTAGACTGTTCTAAACAAGATTCCCTACAGGACCCTGGGCTAATTCTAGCCCCAAATCAACATGGGTCATAAAATCTAGAAAACCCCAACTCTCAAAACCAACCGAAGAAACTCGAGTTTCTTACCTCAGTGGCGATCAGAAAAGCTGCAGGACTTCTTCCTCAAGCTCTGTTGTCCCTGCTGAGCTTTGATTCCTCGCCAAACTCATGTTTCAGAGGGTTCTCTGAGGGTAGGGATTTTGCTCACAAGAGGAGTTTCTAAGAAAAAGGACGAAGGATTATAGCTTCCTAATTGGTTCTCTCAAGTTTAATAGCCATTGGGAGGTGTTTAGGTCAAGAAAATAGGTCCTAGGAAGCTTGAAACTGCTTTAATGGAGGTCCAGGGTGTTGGGAGGAAGAAGAAGAAGTTTCTTCCTCTCCAAAACGCGATCTGCCCTTTATACTGGGCCTGCCCGAGGTCTGGCGTGATCCGCGCCAGCCCCGGCGCCCACCGCGCCACAGTGGCGGTGGCCCTGGCGCCAACAGCGCCACCTCCGCGCCTCCCGCGTCAGCTTCCAGAACCTATGGCGCCACCCGCGCCATATAGGCATCGTCCGCGCCAACCTCCCCTGGCCCATGACGCCGTCCGCGCCGCACCTGGCGCTGACCGCGTGGAATTCCAGTGAAATCTGGTTTTCCAGACCACTTACCGCGCCAACCGTGGTGCTAACCGCGCGGGCTGGAAAACACCTGGTGCTCTTGGCGTGGACATCCAGTGGGTCTGGTGCCATCAGCGCCAACCGCGCCATGATGAGGGTCCTTACATTCACCCCTCCTTTTTAGGAATTTTGTCCGCAAAATTCAGAAACATACCTGTTAGCCAACTCGTGATACAGCTGCAGTAGCTCCTGCTCTCGTTCCCAAGTTGCTTCCTCAGGTGTTCGACCTTCCCATTGTACCTTGACGATGGGAATCGTCTTGCTGCGGATCTGCTTCTCCATTCTATCCAGAATCCTCAGGGGTCATGTAGGACTTGTCAGATTCTCTCTAATCTGCACTGTGTCCGATTCTACCACGTGTGAGGGATCAGCCACATACTTCCTCAACTGAGACACGTGGAACACATCATGCAAGCCTGACAACTGGGGAGGCAATGCTAGTCTGTATGCCACTGGTCCTATCCTCTCAAGGATCTGATAAGGACCAATGAACCTAGGACTCAGCTTCCTCACACCCAAAGCACATCCTACACCCGTCACTGGAGATAGCCTCAGAAACACATGATCACCTCCTCAAACTGCAAGGGTCTATGCTTCTGATCATAATAGCTCCTCTGTCGACTTTGAGCCTCATCAGCTTGTCTCTGATCATCCTGATCTGCTCAGAAGTCCCCTGAACCATCTCAGGTCCAAGGAGCTGCCTTTCTCCTACCTCTGTTGTAACACCCCGTAGGCCTCCGGTGCGTTAACATTAATAATATCAGTTTAGCGCGCATTTATCATAAAATAGAACTCAGCGGAAGCATAGAATCGTTTTTCTTGATTCATTATGTATGGAATAACCAAAATTGTAAAAATACAAAACAATCGCATGCTGATCCAGTTCATATTTCAAAAGCCATACAGTATAATTATACAGGCAGGTAACAGATATAAGACACTTATACTCAGGGAAATGGTACGTATCATATATCACAAAGTTCTGTACATATACATATCACTGTCCATAGTCCACACCACACAGCCCGTGGTGGTACAAAAGAATATC
>PYAF01000403.1:4635-17728 GCA_007407185.1 Glycine tomentella
TATATTGTTATGAGAGGCCGGGATGGCCCATGTGGTTGTGATATCCTGATGACTTGTGTCATGATGAGTGAGCCAGGGTGGAGGAGATGCCTCTAAGGACCCTGAGCTTACTGAGATGTATATCTCACCCCGTGTGGGGTTATTGTTTTTCAGGTGATGCTTCTAGCAGAGGGGAGCAGTCTCAGGGCGGGAGGCCCCAATAGAGACGTTACCTGCTTGGCCTCGGGCAGCAGAGGATAGCTTGGAGCTCGGCTCAGCTATGAGGATGTTTTGTATGCTTGGAGCTCGGCTCAGCATCTTATTTTATTTTGATGTATACCCCTATGAGGGAAGACGTGCGTTGCGCATGTATTTTGTTTTATACACTGATGTATTTGTATGCCCTCTTGTGAGGAAGGATCCTCGGGATCAGATGCTGTATATAACTTGGTTATATATGTATGATGATGTTCCTCCTGTATATTTATATCTTTGAGATATTTATGTTCCTGCCTATTGTTTGGTTGTATGATCTGGTTGAGCAGGGGCATGTGTGATGTGTTGTGGGTTGTGTTTCCATACATAATGTTATCAAGAAATATGGTTTGGTTTTATGCTTCCGCAAGATAAACTTGTTTTCTTAAAAAGGTTTTATTAACTTGTTTAAGCGCTAGTCTGATGATTATATAATGATAATACACCGGGTATACACGGGGTGTTACATGTACCCACTTGTTATTTAGAGCTTGTCTTCCTTCATGTAGCTCTGTCAGCTCATACATTCAATTCTCTTGCAAGGACTTCATCTCATCCTGCATTGCCTTCTCCCATTCCTTTTTTCTGAGCTCGTTATGGCATCATCATAACTCTGAGGCTCACCATCTTCAGCAATGATGGTGTATTCATCGGATGGGTACCTCACAGAAGGTCTTCTTTCTCTAGTGGGTATCTCGATTGTTCTTCTTCATCAACCTGAGAACCAGGTTCATCATCTTCATCCTAGTCCTCTTCATCAACTCAAACCTCAGTATCTCGATCCTCATTAGCTTGTTGCTGGTCATTTTCTTCCTCATTTCTGTCACAGGGCTCTCCCTCTGCTTCAGGTCTAATAGGAGGAACGGGTTCTTCGCGTTGGACAGAAACTCGAATTTTGGGCTTCGAGATGTCATGAATAGTCTCATATTCATGAAAGATCACATCTCAGCTTCTCACTATCTTCTTGTTGATTGGATCCCAAAGTTTGAGCCTGAACTCGGTTTTTGGTGAACCGAGGTAGATGCATTCATTCATCTTAGCATTAAGCTTCGCCCTTTCATCTTTAGGGACATGCATGAAGGGTCGACATCCAAACACCTTAAGGTGCTTGTAAGTTGCTTTTCAAACACTCCAAACTTATTTTGGGATTTCTCCTTCCAGTGGTCGTGATGATGAGAGATTGATCAAATCAACTGCAGTTTTGACGGCCTCCCCGGAATGATTTTGCTAACCCGACATTGGATAGCATACTCCAGACCTTCTCTTCAATAGTCTGGTTCATCCTCTCTGCCAGTCCATTCAACTGTGGAGTTTGGGGACGTCTTCTCAAGTCAGATCGCTGCTTCTCTACAATAAGCATTGAAGGGACCACAATACTCACCACCATTGTCTAAGCGAACAAATTTCAACTTCTTGTCAGTCTTCCTTTCCACAATTGTAACGCCCCAATCCGCTAATCAGGGTCATTACTGTAACACCCCGTGTGCACCCGGTGCGTTATCCTTAATAATATCATAAGCGCGTTGTCAGCGTTATCTGAACACAGTGCGGAAGCGATAGAATCGTTTTTCTCGATATCAATATGCATGAAATATAAACACAACACACAAAACATCAACATAAACCACTGCTGATCCAGAAACTCAACATACATTAAAAATAGGCAGATACATAAACAACTATACATAGATAGTCAGGAGGAACATAATCAATACATACAACGGGTGTACACTCTCACCCTAACTCAAAATACATATAAGACAGAGATCAGAACTCTTTAATCTTCATCTGTAGCCCATGACCGTCTCCAGCACTCTCAGCTACTCTTTACTCCATGTGGTTGCTCCTCTCCTCAGGAAGCACCTGAAAACCACAACCCACAACAGGGGTGAGATAAACATCTCAGTAAGCTCAGGGATCTGGGATATCCTCCCTTTCCCTGGTTTACCCCCAAGTATAAACACATACACATATCAGAGCTTAGGATGTCACCCCAGCTCATACATACTACATCTAGGACCTTAGCCTAGCGTCAACACATATCTCAGCTCTCTCTTTGGATCATCACACTAGATCCATCAATATCAGATGTCTCACACCTCATACTGGCTCTCAAACCATCTCAACTCGTCTCATAGAGCCACACCATACTCATGCACCATTATCGTGCATCTACCTGACTACAATCAGGTTACTCTCATGGCATACCGCCATTCATCACATATCATTATCCATGTGATTCCGATGGTTATCGCCATCTATCACTGGATTATCATCATCCTGCGGAGGCTTTCATCTAGATATATATGCCGATCCAACTCACATAGGATCCAATGTATACTAGAACATCTCATGGCAGGACATCCCTATCTATCAGAGGATTATTCAAATATATAGGTACAACCATGTATGGAGGACTCCTATATAATGACACACATCATCAATATCAGTATACATCTCTGTCATACATTATCCATACTCATTCACCTGTAATTACCCCAGGTGCTATACATACGACTTATATCCAATACAATCAATTAACTTTTCCCTTTGGTGGTTTGATGCTTCGGGACTTGAACCCGTAGTCTTACTCTACACCCATCTCATATTGCCTCGGTTCCTCTGCCAAGGACTTACATCTGTCATGACAACTAGGTGCTTTGGGAATTGAACCCAAAGTCTGCATCTCTTGCTTTGGGACTCGAACCCAAAGTCTTTCTTTCTTGCTTTGGGACTTGAACCCAAAGTCTTCATCTCTTGCTTTGGGACTTAAACCCAAAGTCTTTCTTTCTTGCTTTGGGACTTGAACCCAAAGTCTTATCAACAAGATGCTTTGGGACTTGAACCCAAAGTCTTACTCACTATCAATACCCATCCATTTCCCCTTTCTAGGGATCAATCATCAAGCATCACGCATCAATTACCCTTTTATAGGGTACAGATATCCATCCAACATAGCATGCTCATAATCAGCATATACATACATATCAATCTCCCTTTCTCAGGGATCACATCCATCACATAATATCGGTCCTACCATAGTAGGACTCTATTCTCCTAATCAGAGAATATACAATCATAGACCACCATCATGGTCTTTATCACTATCATCATCTATGCCTGAGGAACATCCGTAAGGGTAATCCACGCTTAGGACTTTAAGCGGAGAGTAGTGGCACCTCCCATGGAATCTCAGCTATTCCAGAAAGTCCTCAAACTCTTTATCTGGCTAGGGAACCTCAGCTAGCCTGATACCATCGCGGTATCCTATAGATTCCATCACAGATCTTACTCGGATCTGCACCACATCAAGTCCTGGAACACATTACAATGTTCATCCCTCTTGGTATTTATCCTAGGGTTCATCCAGCCTATTCGGCTGATACATACTGATTCTCATTAATATTAGGCCATTATGGCCTTTCTCTCTCAGCTTACATCAAATCAGCATATATATATATATATATATATATATATATATATATATATATATATTCTTACACACTACATATACCCATCACCCATTTGGGTGGCAACCAAGAGAGAGAAAGATAACACAGAACGATGAGCTTACCTGGCAAGCCGAGCCTGCACTTCCAGCCTCTGGAACGATGGTCTGCTCCTCTGACACCTCGTGTCAGACCCTAACAAGGCAACCACACACATATCACAGACCATTCAGGCACATCACAATATCAGCTCATCAGACAACATCAATTCTCAGCCTATACAAGGCTACAGAGCCTCCACTAAGACTCTGATCAGGCTAGCATAGAGCATCTCTCTGCTCACATTAACCAAAAACCCAACTTCTCATAATCACCAGTTTTAACCGGTCAAACTCATCTATATCATCTCCTGAGCAACTTTGTCAACTGTTCTAAGGTCCAGACTAGTCCAATAGTCGACCTTTTATCTCTGCTCAGACTGCCTCAGAGCCAAAATCAAACTTCATCAATAATGATGATTCAAGGCTCTAAACTCCTCAGAACAGTCTTCTGAGCATAAGACTCTACAGAGTCCGAGCCTAATAACGGCTCTAACACCTCCAAAAACACCCCTCAAGATAACCCCAAAACCCCGAAATCCAAAACACATAACCAACGGTTAGAGCTCGAGTTTCTTACCTCTGTGATGCTCAGAAGCACCAGGGAATCACTTTCCCTCATACCACTTGCTCGATCTGGGCCTCCTTCGCCTCTGGGTCTCAAGCTCTCCGGGGTTCTCTCTGAGAAATCTGATCTCACTATTTCTCAGCTTTTTTCAAGAATCAATCGGGGGGTTTCACTCCTCTCGGGGTTCTGAACACTTTCTCAGTTGGGCCGGAGGTGTTTAGATGAACGATAGAGAAGATCTGAAGCTTCCTCACTCATCAATGGCTTCCCTCTCTCTTTTCTCCCTCTTTTCTCCTTCTTTTAAGCTATTTATAAAAGTCTGCCCGACGCGCGGCGCCTCAGGCGCCACACCTGGCGCTCCAGGCGCCAACTTCCAGAACCTCTGGCGCCCCAGGCGCCACACTTGGCACTCCAGGCGCCACTTTCCAGAGACCATGGCGCCCCAGGCGCCAATTCTGGCGCTCTTGGCGCCACCTGTAGAATTAGCCTATGTACCCCCAGTAGTACATAGGCTTGTTGGCGCGGTACATTCTGTTCGGCTTAATTCTGCTATTTCCACCTGTTAACCATCAATTCTAAACTAAAACACCTCATGAAGGCACAGAAATGAGGGTCCTTACAACCATCGCGTGAAATTCTTTAAAGAATTGGAGTACCTGGTCTTTCGTCTTCATCAAATAAACCCACACTTTGCGAGAATGATCATCAATGAAGGAAATGAAGTACTGGGCTCCACCCAGTGATCTCTCTAACATGGAGCAGACATCAGTATGGACAAGGTCAAAAATATTCTTGCGTCTTCTGGGTTGACCTAGTCTCGCAAATGAAACCCGGTGCTGCTTTCTAGCTAGGCAGTGCGTGTAACTTTCTAGCACTTGGCTCTTCAACCCGGTCAATAGCTCATTTTTCTTCAAAATCTAGAGCCATTTCTCACTCATGTGACCTAGACGCTTGTGCCACAACTCCAAGCTATGTTCATCTTGGATGGCATTGGTTTCTCCACCATCTATCTTTCCTTGCATGACATACAAGGAGCCTTCCTTCTTGCCTCTAGCCACGACCAAGTTTCCTTTGGCCAACTTCCATTTGTTTCATTCAAAACAATTCACTACCCTAGCTTTTCGACGGAGATTAGGTTCAATCTCATGTCAGGTACGTGCTTTACATCTTTCAGCACAAGTAGACACCCTACATCCATGGTCAGGGTTATATCACCGATTCCAACAATCTTGTTGGTTACCTGATTACCTATCTTCATGAAACCAAAATCTCCCTTTCTGTAAACAGAATAGAATCCCTCATGTGGGGTAACATGGAATGAGGCACCAGAGTCAACAATCCAGGTGTAGTTGATAATGCTTTGTCGAGAAGCATCAAAAACAATTTTACTAAGCTAATTCTGTAGCACAGAGCTAACCTAGGTCAACTCAGAGACACAATTAATATGGTTCTAGCTTCAAATCATTGGTAATAATAAGGGGGGAATTTTGTCAAACAGTTGGTATGCGTAAAGTAAAACATGCAAGAACACAAACTAAAATTAAAGAACAATGCAAAAATTAACAAGATTATCAAGGAGTAAAGTAAAACAGATTAGGAAGCATCAATCCAATTCACTAACCCAAGCTATTTGAATCATCATCATTCCCATAAGTTGATTCTAACATGAACATTCATTCAATCTCAATAGAAGCAATTCAATCGATTATACTCGTAAATTGATTGAAACCACAACCACAACCCTAACTGAACTATCATTCAATTAATCTTGTGATTATCATTTGAAATTAGGACATGAATCCATAATCCTAACTCACTTTCAATCCTACATACATCCATAATCATGAAAACATAATAGAAATTGAAGAAGAATGTGAATATTCAAGTAGAATTCGAAATACTGAACCGGAACTCCAATTCTTCTCTTGCTTGAGTTAGATCCTTGGCTTGATTAATGATTTAGCCTTCCATGATGATCACTAAGGAAAGCCCCATGAAATGAGTGCAGAAAATTGGAAGGATAGCAAGATGAAAATGAAGAAGATGAAGAACAATGAAGAACACTTGAGAGAAAATGAAGAACAAGTTTTTGATCCTAAAAACTAAAGAAAAGAAATATAAAACTTGTTTATTGAAATGTAAAGTGTGTTGTCCAAGTTTCACTAAAGTCACTAATATATGTAGTGACTAAGTTCTGAAATTAAAATGGGCCATAAACAAACCCAACAATCTAATTATTCACTATTTACACCACTAAAAGTCAAATTTGCAGCCCAAAATTATAAGTGCAGAGGTGTTAACTTCAAAGCTTAAAATGACCCTCTAAATGACAGAATTGACCTTGGTCTATTTCTAGAAAACTTGTAGATCTTTTCGTTATCTTTCCAGGGACTCCTAGAATGCTCCATTCGAAGATCGGTAGCACCCTATAGGCCCTGTGCAAGTCAGATACGTCAAGTGAGCAAAAATCCAAAAATACGCAACAATTAGCAATTAAGCCCACTTACCTGCCTAGGCTAAAAACTGAATTAGAATAGGAAAATAAAGGTCCAAGAGAGGTCAACTAAGCTAAGAAGGATAGAAAAATATTCTACTAAAAGCACTCTATCAGTAGTCTCCATGGGCAATGTTCAAACATTCTTCACCAAGGAAGAATATCTCGGCATTAGCAGCAACAACCGTGGTGCTCTTATCATGCCTTCTCTTGGGAACGATTTGATCCGGCTTCGCACAGCCGTTCTGTTCGTCATTCAACAAAGCCCTGCAGTCTAGCTTCTTGTGTCCTACCTTTCCACAGTAGAAGCACTTCAATTCAAACTTTGGCCTAGACCAGCCTTTGGACTTATCACGTCCATCACAACCCCAGCTTTTGCCACGACCCCAGGCGTTGCCTCTACCTCTGTTCTCTGCAATGTTAGCCTCAGACGCATTAGTTACACCTCGTTCTCTTCTCATGGCTTCTTCATTCAGGAGGCTATCAGTCACAACATCCATTGTCAACATACCTAGCTTGTTTTTCCTCTATGATTTAATCATTCTTATATGCATGTGTATGGAAAAAAAGTGGAAAATAAAATATAATTAAAGATGCTTAATTCACACTCATCCACATGACCAAACTCTATTGTTGATCAGATGAAATGCCCAACCCAATTATGTTAGATCATACCTTATATAATGGGCAATCAATTTTATCATTTCCAAAATACACTTTAAATGTTAGATCATACTCTTTCCTCCTTGATCTTCATTCCTTTCTTCATTTATTTTATTATTTTCTCTCTCCCTGTCTTCATTCATTTCTTCTTTTCCTTTCTTTCCTCTTTTCATTCTTTGCACTCACATAGTCATCTTACCGAAAGTTTTTTTTTTTTAAATATACAACATAATTATAATTTTACTGTGTCTTTTGCACAAAAAAAATCATATATTAAATTAATTATTACATAAATTACCTTTTTATATCAATAAAGGTAATTCTTATCATAATTAATTTAATTAAAATAGTAACTTTTATCCAATTAGTTTAATTTTAATTAAAAAGATAGAGTGCTATTAAAAATGATAAATTATATTATAATTAATTTGATTAATTAAAAAAATATAACTTTCATTTATAATTAATCAAAAATTGTAAAAAAAAATAACATAAATATGATTTTGTTTGTGTTCTGTCAAGATGCATAGCAAATTTGTATTTCTATTTTAAAAAAAAAAATACAACAAAATTGTATTCTGTTGTGTGTCTCAACAAAGATCACAATCAAATCATGATTTTGTTATATAATTTTTTTGTAAATCATAATGTACAATAAATCATAATTTAGTTGTATAAGGAGATGTAAAAGAAATACAAAATTTCATTATACACTATACAAATGAATCTCAATTCTGTTGAACTAACATTCTTCGCACCCCCTAATTCTGCAGAAGCATAATTATGGGTAGCACACAGGCTTGATCAAATGCTCTCAAGATGTTCACTTGAGAGGTATTTAGACTAAAACCTCTTTCAGATTTTTCTCTCGCCTAAATCAAGCTCAAATCTCATACATTAAAGACTTATATAGAAATAGGGAGGTCAAATATATTGATCCACTCAAGTATCTGACTTGTCGAGCCTTGCACCCAAGAAACTGTCCAATAGGATGTGACTCCTTAAGGTTGTAGAGTTTCAATGCCTTGAAGCTTGAGCCAAGCATTTAAGGCAGAACAATTCCCAACAAAAAGAGGAAACAAAATGATAAATGATGAGTTACTTTTATATAAAAAAATATTTAAAGTTACTAGACAAAAGAAAGAAAAAACACTTATTATTGTGTAACACCCCGTAGTACTCCGGTTGTTACTCATCTTGGTATTAGAGTCGTCAGCGGAAGACTTATTGAAAATCATTTTGAAAGAGTAATATAAAAATCGTGGCCACATTTTTCCAAAATATTTCACAAATACTTTTCCCAATATGTTCACATAATACGATGCTGCAATGCTAAATAAAATCTAACTAATAACACCATGCATAACTTAATACAGAAACTGCATACTGCATAAATAGTAAAGCTCTCGAGTTATACATCATAGTTATCCACTCATAAGAGAGTGGCACACGGACAACTTATTCTCAAAAGTCATTATTGATCAAATGATCAACGATAGTACAGAAATCCTAGCATACTGGAAATGGCACGCCTCACACGTCACACGCAAGTAAATAAATAATCTAATCTGAAACAACAGCTACAGCTACTCCATCAAGCATCCAATGGAGCCTTGCTAGAAGAGGGATCTCTGCAACTAACTCCTCCTGAAATGATATTCCCCAAACAAAAGGGGTGAGACAACCCGAGTCTCAGTAAGCTTCAGGGCTTAAAGAAACCTCTAAGTCCCTGAACTCACTCTCTGAACAACAGTCTAAATACATATATATAACAGTAACAGGTGTATAATAACAGATATATAATAACAACAGAAATATGAATAAATATGCAGCCGATATATAAATAAATGTACAGATAAAAGAAGCAATTAATAATAACGCAAGCAATCAAACTTTTCTCTTTGGTGCTTTGATGCTCCGGGACTTGAACCCGAAGTCTTACTCTACACCCTTCTCATATTGCCTTGATTCCTTCGACAAGGGCTTACAATTTTCATAATAAAAAGGTTTGCCTTGATTCCTTCGACAAGGACTTACAATTTTTCATAATAAAAAGGTTTGTCTTGATTCCTTCGACAAGGACTTACAATTTTCATAATAAAAAGATTTGCCTTGATTCCTTCGACAAGGACTTACAATTTTCATAATAAAAAGGTTTGCCTTGACTCCTTCGACAAGGACTTACAATTTTCATAATAAAAAGGTTTGCCTTGATTCCTTCGACAAGGACTTACAATTTTCATAATAAAAAGGTTTGCCTTGATTCCTTCGACAAGGACTTACAATTTTCATAATAAAAAGATTTGCCTTGATTCCTTCGACAAGGACTTACAATTTTCATAATAAAAAGGTTTGCCTTGATTCCTTCGACAAGGACTTACATCATATCAGTGCATACACATATAATTTTACACATAAATGTGAAGAAAATGCATGCACATATCATTCAACTATCATTCATCAATACACCATGATGTGACTCATGGTGGACTTCAAAGAAAAGAGGCTAAAGTAAGCTTCAGAAGCTTACCTGTAACTTCAACGTATGTTCCTAATTGAGCTCCTCAAAGGTCCACTTCTCGATGTGGTCCTAATGTAGGAATCATTCACATTATCACTTATAGCATAATAAGTCAAGTATCATGCAAGGCTTATTTCATTTATTGATTCCCCCTTTTCTTATCCAAATGCTCTTAATATTCTTATTATGCCAAAGCACAAGTCAAAACTCTTATCTTATCATTTCATTATGATTTACTTCGGTTTTCCTTAATAACTCTTATAATCTTACTCGAGATTCAATTAACATTCTCAAAAGCTTAGGAAGGATTCACCTACTGGTTCTAAATTGGTAGGAACATGAATAAAACTTAGGTGAAATTGTAAACCAATAGATACTGGTTAACTTTTCTAAGACTTGAAGGTGAACTAGGTTACTACTAACAACCTTAATCATTCTTTAAGCGAAATACTGGAAACAAGACTGACAAGAACTTAGGAAAATGTCTAGATGATGCTCAGAACCCAAAGTTTTTTAAGCTATGAGTTAGTGTTCAGTTAATTTTGAGCACAAAGGCAAAGGATTCCACTTATATGCAATTCTGTACCTGATGTAATCGATTACATTTGCTCCAACTAGAAGTATAATCGATTATTTTAGCACTGGATCTCGAATAATAGCTTGTGTAATCGATTAAAACTAGGCGAAATCGATTACAATACATTTTCCAGGCAAAATAATTGATTATTTTGTGTCTGTAATCGATTAAAATGCAATGCTGTCTGTTTTTTTGTCTGTCTGTCTGTCTGTTTTAATCGATTATTTCGTTACTGTAATCGATTATCTGTCTGTTGTAATCGATTACGACGTTGCTGTAATCGATTACACAGTGCAGAAAACTCTGTTTTAATCGATTACGCTTCGTTTTAATCGATTATTTTCATTAAAAATGGTACTGTAGCTTGCTTAAGCTTGATTTAATCGATTAAACCGATACCGTAATCGATTACATTGTTCATATTTTGCTTTTCCAGGAAAATAATTGATTATTTGAGGGCTGTAATCGATTAAAACGACGGAACGCTGTTTTTCTGCAACTATTGGCTTAAATCTTAGGTTCCAGTTCCAAGGCTTAGATTCTAAATGATTAAATGCATAAAGCTCAACTATATGAAGGTATAAAGAATGAAATCTAAGCTTGGGTCACCATAATGTGTTCAAGACTAGAATTTTTGTAAAAAGGAGAAGCATTCTCAGCCATGCATGCAGTTTTATAAGAGCTCGAATTCTCCAAGTCACATAGCTGATATATGTTAGCAACTTGGGTTTTAATAACCTAACATATAGAGGTTCCACTACATTGTTTTTGACCATCAGTTTCCCCTTCAATCCAATGGAAGCAAGGATAAGTAAAAAGGGGACTTACTAGGTTGTTGCTTTCAAAATGCAGAAACTAGAAGTGCAGGAGCTTGAGTTTCCAGAACTGGTTTTGGCAAGGGAGGAGGGTCACTCCTTGAGTCTATGAGTAGAGAAATATGCACGGCACAGAGGCTGGGAGATGTGAACTAAGTGGCTGTTACATTGAGCAATAATGCTAGGTGCACATTATAATGGAGTGGGAGGGCTTCCAGCTTTGGACAGTCCTGGGAAATTGAAAGAATATGCTGTCTCACATAATGGTTTGGCAGAATCTCCTCTAGGATTGTGTATTATGCAGTTAGTGGGTGCTGTGTTACTTGTGAGGCAGAGGAGTATTGGAAATGGCGCACCAAGGAGACTAATATTCAGTCCACAAGGAGCCATGAAGTGATGCATAAAGTGGCTGTATATTTCTACTAAAAACTGCACGTGGAGGAGGGATGGTAGCTAATAATTTTTAGCCATTCTTTTGGGTATATCATCGTCTGAACCTGCACTAATTCCTGGAGTGAGGCAGACCACATGTTTTCCTAAATTGAGTGTACTAAGTGGGGGAACAAGGCTGAACATAAACCACTAAGTGTCAAGAGTGATGCAAAGTGGGAGACAAGGCTGGCCCACCAATGTGCTGCAGCAATGTTTGTGATTAAAGAAAAGGATGTGGGAAATTCCTACAGACATGAGGCTACAACTGATGGCTTTGGCTGATTTAAATGTAGGAAATAATTACAATATCAAATTTTTAATTGGCTAATCAAGGATTATTGTTAATCAAAGATTATTCTTATGCCATCACAATTAATGAACCTTACTAGAATTTCAATTTACCTTATCCATAGATCTTTAATCACAAAGCTAAATCATCATCTCTTATTAATCTTGTCACTACAACTGGTATCATTTTCTATTAAGAGTTTTACTTGACTTGTTTGGCATAATTAGACTACTTAACATAATCTTTACATTCTCATTTAAACCATAGCTCAGCACTTTAATTGTGAGGGTCATCATATATTGTCTTTGAGTAACTTATCCCTCCTTTTATATAACATGAGTATAAATGTTCTATATGTCTCCTATTTCCTTTTTCTGTAACAAAGGAATACTAATTCAAATATTTAAATAATGCTCGTATGAAAATAAACAAATCAATTAATTAAACTTTGATTGCATAATAAGATCCCTACAGAAAATCATTCACATAACAAAATCGCAGCGTAGCTCTATTATATTTTTTACATTTTTTTCTTTAATTATTTAATAATGATACAAGTTATGTTTTTAATAGTAATCCAATTAATTATGATATAAATTGTCTTAATGACGATATAGTTTCCTTTTTAATAGTAATTTAGTAATTACTATATCAATTGTTCAAAAAAAATAGCAAATTTTTTTAATAATTTTTTCATAAAAATTTAACACAATGGAAAGACATTTTGGTTGAGCAAAATATATACTGGAAATGCAATTCCATTGTTATGTTGATCAACATAAAAGTGTTTCTATTTTGTCAATATGTGCAAATCAAATACACAAATGAAGGAGATTTTGTTGATCAAAATACATGATGAAATAACATTTTGTTGTTAATTTACATTGCATCCCTCCATTGTAATGAAAACATGACTCTATTGTGATCAATAAACAATGTAATCAAGTTTGTTA
>PYAF01000403.1:17828-34791 GCA_007407185.1 Glycine tomentella
TGGCAAAATAAAGCATGTGTCTCCAGCCTCATGCAGTTCCTGTTAGTCATAAATAATTCATCAAGTTTAGCAACATTAACATACTCTGTCAATGACCAAATTGAAAACATGAAAAACAGTACCTGATTCAGTAACATGCTTTTACTTGAGGAAGTCAAGTTTGGGCATTCTAATGCAGAGAAATATTTCAAGTTTGTAGCAATCCATCTAATTTCTAGAAGACGATAGCTATAATCCAAACTAAGGGTAGTTAAAAAGCGGCATTCTTTGATGCATTCGGGAATAACTCTGAATTTCTTCTTTGATAGGTTTAAATTCTTCACATTTAGAAAACATGAGAGAATTAGCGGAAGAAGCTCATCTGACAGGTTGCACTCTGTGAATTCAAGATGTTGAATGCTTGAACACACGACTGAGCTCAATTTCAAAACATCGTCAGGCAATACCCTCCATTGCAATCTGGCAGCGTGAACCAGAGTCAGTTCTGGCATCATGCAGATGTACTAAATGAAGGTGGCACCGTGGCAGCACCAAAGTCTCTTACCGGGATAAAGTTTCTCATGTTTAACTTTTGAAGCCGAGTAAGATTTCGAAATGAAGGTGGGAATTTTTTTGTGCCACAATCACTCAAGTCAAGTTCTGTTAAATTTTCCATTTTTCCTAATATTTCAGGAAAACTCTCGAGTCTGGGACAAATCGAAAGTTTAAACTGTTCAAGAGATGTCAACTTCAACGGTGGAAAACTCTTAAGCTTTAGGCAACCTCCAGCATCCAAGATTTTAAGCTTTTCCAATAAACCAACTGAATAGTGAACTGTACATAAATGCTGACATCCTGCAAATGACAATTTTTCCAATTTTGAGAGAAAAGATGCATCTGGTATCTCTGTTAAACTATCACACTTGTCCAACTTTAAACTTGTCAAATTCACGAACCTCCTCTGCAACGTAAAAAGGAAATAAAAAAAGAATAGTAAATCAATAAACAAGAAGTGATTATTACTATAAAATGCAAAAAAAAGAACATAAAATGAATAACCCTAAAGTGAACTTATTACAATAGAATATCAATGAAAAGAACTCAATACACTTGCCTTTTCAAATAAGGGGGCGAGTGATGCAAAGCTATTACGGGGTAACTTGCATATAGCAAGTTGCTTTGGGTTAAAATTATGTGGCCATTCCTGTGAAGGACATCTCCACCATTCCAATACTCTTAAAGTATTAGGAAGATGTTTGGGATCTTTGGAGAAACAACCACTTTTGATAATAAGTGTTCAGATTTTTCAGCTTCTTGAAGGCATCTCCATCCCATTCTAATTCTTCACCAAATGAGGATATATCCAGACGTATGATTTCAATCTTACTAGTCCCCTTTTAATACAAAAATCACGAATCAACCATAATACATGAATATACATTGGGACTTTAACATGCCTATTTAGTGAAATGTACATATTATAAGCAAAAAATACCTGTGACAATTAAAAGAGATAATTCACGTTTAAAGATGAAAAACCAAACCATTCAATGTATCTATCTTACTTACCTCATTTTTTTGTAAAACTTGTTTTATATCCTCTGGGAACGGTAACCTACTACGTTTCCCAGGCTCTTTTGGTGATTCTATTCGAACAATTTCTTTACCCCAATCAGTGACGGACCCACACTAGTTTTCCTGTCCGCACGTGCGGAAACTAACATTTTATCTTCTTTTTCTTTATAATATTCTGCGCTGAAGCTCTCGACCTCACCTCCACTGCGGCTTGTGCAGAAGCTCTCGACCTCACCTCCTTTGCCGACTGCCACCATCGACCACTCGGCCACCAGAGTCTCGTCGCCGACACCGTCGTCGCCCAACAACTTCGTCCTTCGATCCACGACTCTGCGTTCCCGTCGCGCAACACCTTTGTCCTTCATTTTCTCCCTTGGCCTCGACGTCACCGCATCGGCAACCGCGACCTGTTCTGGCTGAGTGGTTGCTCAAGAAGTTCATTGTTGATATACTCCCCCCTAATCAGGTGTAATTTTAAGCTTAAGTTGGCATAACATTTGCTTATGTATGCGTCATATGAGCATTTGTTTAGTTTTTAAGCTAAGTAATACCATCTTGTGTATCATTACTGTTGCTCTCACTGGCTGGTGCATTGTTGTGTTATGATAAATGTGGGCAACTTGGGGTGGCAGGGGGGTGCTTTATGATAATGCCTGTTTCTTTTACTAGTTAAGGTTATTTATTCGAATTTAGCCAACAAAGAGTGTTTAGGAGCTCTTCTCAACACTTTTCCGATCCACATTGCATGATGATTACTCTGTTTTTTAGGCTGCTGAGCTTGATGATAGGAAAATTGGAAAGCTATGTGAGTATGCTTCTAAGAATCCATTGAGAATTCCAAAGGTAATATTATTCTTCATAAATCATCCCTTTTTTGTCACTTCTAAGCCAGTTGTTTCATGCAACCATTAAATACAAATTGCAGGAGGTAAGGAAAAAAATTGCACGTGTTGAATGGATCAGAGAAGGTAGGGTTGCTCTACAAATCATTCGAGCCAAAATTGATTATTATTGCTACACAGTTCAAACTATTTATGGTATTTTAGGGATCAAAGTTTGGATATTTTCTAAATAAAGAAAAATATATTATTCTTTATCTTAATTGTGCTATTTATTTTATAGAAAACAAAAAATAAAAAATTAGGCTAATTTAATATTTTGAATGAGGCTATGCTAAAGGAAATCAGTCCTATTTAATACTTTAAATAAAGGAACTGCTACTGAATTTATTTAGTGACCTCCCATGTGTTGAATGTTTTCAGCATTTCTTCACCTAAAATCATATTTGGAATTTAATCAAACCATCCAAGATTCAGGCACCATGTTACATTGAAGAAGCCATGTTGAAATTTATGGACATTTTTGAGTTCTTTGTGCCCATGTCTTATGGGACTATGGGTACTTTTTAATACATGTTTTTGTGTTAAACGCTTTCTTTTTAATTTAATTTTCTTAGTATTCCGAAGCAGGGTTGTGCAGTGTCAATTTGTCCTCCTGTAATCCTATTTGCTAGTGACTAAAGCATCTTACAATAAAGTTCTTGTTCATTTGATTTTTTTCCTTGTTAGATGCAACTCTTGACTATAGTATTCAAACATGCTTCTTAATCTGGCAGGCCACTGTTTGCCAATAGTTTATTATAGATCATACATGTTCAAATTTAGAGGGGTTTATACGAAAAGTATGTAAATTGCCTCAAGAAGTAGGTGATACTTAATGAAAGATATTAAAGGTAATGTTAATTTTTTATTTACCATTATAAATAAAATGATGTATTGATCTTGGAAGATTGGTAAAATTTGAGGACTTAATGTTTGGTGAAACTATTATTTACATCTTGTTACAAAAGTAACTACGTAAAGAGTCGATTTTAATTTTTTTTACAAAAAAAATTTCTGGTTGTGCTGTCTCTGAAACCTGCCACAAGTGTACGGACATAAAAAAATACCTGGGCTGCCACTGCCCCAATATGATATTTCATGCAACAGCCGTAATGAGCATAAAGTATATCTTGGACCTCTCCTAATTGATAATCTTAGAAGTAAGAAGCAATATAAAGAAAAACACTTTGCTCATCTTCATTCAAAGCATCATAGCTGCTTTTAAGTATCATATAGATACTTTTATATATCAGGAATTCTTTCATGTCCATTTAGAGCAGATTTCCATTCTTCTATACTTTTTCCATATAAGTCGGAACCTATTATTTCTAAGGCCAACGGAAGGCCTGATGCATAAGTTACAGCTTGCTTCAAAACATCATGGTAACTAGGATCAACTTCTTTTTCCAACTCAAAAGCCTTTTGAGTAAGTAATTGAAGGGCATGTTTCTCATTCAACTCTTTCACCTCATATGTTATTTCAACATTGTGAAGCGCTAACAAATGTTTGTCTCGAGTGGTGATGATGACTCTACTGCCACGACCAAACCGATCAGGGCTGCCAATAATAGCTTGTAACTGTTCCTGTTTGTCGACATCATCTAAAATCAAAAGAACCTTCTTTTGCTTGAGCTCACGCTTTATTATGGGAATTCCTTCTCTCCAATTTGTTAACTTAATTTTCTGCTCTCCAACTGTTTTAGAAAGAAGGACGTTTTGGAGATGATGTAACCCCTCTTTCTTGGAAGTTTTTCTCACATTTTCAAGAAAGCAAGAAGCTTCAAAATGGTCAGCAATGGAATTATAGACTGCTACAGCAAGTGTTGTTTTACCCACTCCGCCGATTCCATGGATCCCCACCATGCGGACAACATCATCAGATCCAATATCCAGAAGCGACTTTACTTCTAGCACCGGTAACTCTAGCCCAACCAGGACATCGGGAACATGTAAAAGATCACGATTAAACTTGCTAGACACCAATTCAACTATCTCCTTAATAAACTTGTATTCATATGTGTCCCTGTTCAATAAAGAGATTGTGTATATTCAGACTAAACACCTCATGTTCATTTGTTGATATGTATGATGTTTTTTCAAGTTAAGTATTTTGATCCTAAGTTACAGTATTCGCTCACTTCGCCATAAAACCGCGAATTGGTTCTTGCATACCAATTATTTTGAAACAAACATTTATTTATTATCTTTTCTTAGTCTTATATCAAGGTACAAAGATAATATTATTTTTTAAATAAACTTAAGATAATAATAAATCCACTGATTAAAGTGTAACTGATAAATTATATTAATAAAAAATATATCATAAAATTCAAATAAACTATCACAAATAAAGTAAGCGAGGAAGGGTACCTGTCAGGTTTGAAATGATAGCCAGAAAAGTTAGAGACTTGGTGCAGAGCCATCTTCCACATGTCCAGCTTCTCCATGTTATTAGAGTTCAACTTCTTTTTATGATTAGCCAGTGCTTCTGCAAAACTACCTCTGTGGTGTCGGACATCTGAAGGATCCACTTTATGAAAAACTGGCAAAACCAACAGATCCTTCTTCCCCTTAGTAAAGTTAAGGATGTGAGTGAGTGAGTTTAAGCAAAAGGAGGAAGATGCGTAGTTTTCAGAGAGCACGATGATGAAAATTTTGGACTTGTCAATTGCCTCCTCAAGTGCTGATGTGATTTCGTCCCCTTTCTGGTGCTCTTCGTCATCAATGAATGTGTGAATTCCCCTTTCCTCAAGGGCATTGTAGAGATAGCCAGTGAAACCATAACGAGTATCTTCTCCTCGGAAGCTGAGGAACACGTCGTAGGAGAATGATCGCACAGCCATCAGAACTTAGAATAAAGGTTTGTATGATTGTAGATGGAGTAGTGTTGGGTCTCCAAATATAGTAATAAAACAAGCAAACTTATAGCCTAGCTTATGGCGTTTCTGTGAAGCTTCATATCTCTTTTTTTATTACTATGGCCCTACGGTTTTTACGAAATTAAACTTAAAAGAGAGTTTTCTACGAAGCTTCATGTCTTTTTCTTTCGCTGTGGCCCTACGCGCATACTTGGTATGACAGATTGACAGTGTCGTTGGATGGTTAGAGTGTTGGGTATCTACAAACTTAAAATGACTTTCTATTATTTCTATGGTATAAAATGGACAGTAAACATATACTGTGGTTTTTTCTATTAAGTCAATGTCGGGTCAACTCGTATATATTTAATTGCCATAAGATAAGGATTTCACATTAACATGATGATTGAATCTTCGAATTTAGTTTTAAATTAAAATATTATAGATTTATATTTTATGAAAATGAAAAATACATTTAAATTTCATAAAAATAAATTTTAAATATTTTAATATTTATAGAAATGAGAAATATATTTTAACTTTTTTTTTTTCATTTCATGTATACATACTTAGTATATTTTCTGGAGTGTCGACAGGTCCGGTGCCAAGATTGCATGTTCTCATGATCCAAGGGGCCACAAAAATATAGATCAGTTTCAGCTTGTGTGAAAGAAAGAAAAATTAAAAAATTAAAAACGTTGGTTTTTTTTGTTTATTTAAATATGTTATATTGTTAAACATTGTTATTAATTTAATTTTTATTATTATTGTTTGTGTTATTTGAATTTGTTATATGGTAATTTAGTTTTAAGGTTATTTAAAAAATTAATTTTTTTTTAGTTAAATTGTTTTAAAAAGCAAGTGATTCTAATTATTATAATTTGTTTTAATATTTATTATGCAACAATCTCATTACTCTTTTTTTATTACTATGGCCCTACGGTTTTAATTTACGAAATTAAATTTGAAGAGAGTTTTCTACGAAGCTTCATAAGTCTTTTTCTTTTGCTATGGCCCTTCGCGCATACTTGGTATGATAGTGTCGTTGGATGGTTTGAGTGTTGGGTCTCTACAAACTTAAAATGACTTTCTATGAAATTGTGTGTCTATTTGTTTTTATGAAATATATATTTATCATACTTGTAAAAATATATTCTTATCTATTATTTTGTCATACACCTATAAAATATATATCTATTTTTTCAGTAATAGTAATTATAGTAGATGAATATGTGGTCCAAAGAATACTTATTTAATCAGCTAATTAAATATTAAGTGTATAACAATAATTTGGTTGATGAATTTCTATTTTAGGAATTGATTAGTCTAATACACGTATATATATTTAGTAGAATATGTCTGTGCAAACTATTTTCCATACATAAATAAATATATATGTATATTTTAATTATAAAATATCTTAATATTAGTCATTGCATCTTTTAATTGTTTTCTTCACATTCTTTGGTATGATCATTTGTGCGGACTTTGGAAATAGAAATATTTAACAATGATAATAAATATGAACAATAATGATATAATAATGATCCATTCAGATAAAATATATAATAATGATAATAAGTATAATAAAATTTAGTAATAGAAGGAATACTTGTTAATATATGTACCTTAAAATTTAAGCGATCAATCTCTTGCATAATTTTGTAAGTTTATCTCATTCACAAATGTCAATAAATTGTCTTTGTAATTATCAAATCAATATAAAGGAAAAACTAATCAAATCATTTGAATACAAATGTAATCGTTTATAGATTTTAAAATAACAAATGGATTATAAAACGAGATTATTAACACTACAAGAAAAAGGATTTATACCTACGGAGACTTTTGCCTACAGTCATAAATTATTGTAGGTAAAAGTAAAAAAATACTTATACCTACCATTAGATGGCGTAGATAAAACTTATCAATTTATACCTACCATTATTTGGTGTAGGTAAATTCATTAAAACTAAAAATGATTTCTATCTACAATTAATTTATGTAGGTAAAACTCTAAAAAACTTTTACCTACAGAAACTTAGTATAGGAAATATTCTAAAAAATATATACTTATGACTATACCATGTAGATGAAACTTTTTAAACTTGTACCTACATTTGATTGTTGTAGGTATAACTTCAAAGTCTTATACCTATAATTATTTTTAGTGTAGGTAAAACAAATAATTAGACACCATCAAATATAAAATATAAAATATTTTTTTACTAAATTTAAAATAATTTTTAACTAATTTATAAGATTCTTATCATAAAAATTAATAAATATTGATTAAATTTTAGAGTAAAAATTATGCACTTTTCTTTCTTATAGCTGGTTTTATTTTCATTGATGATTAATGCTGTTAACTAAAATGAATTTGGCCATGGATATCTTAAATTGACTGATTATTTTATTAAGATTAAAAAGAATTAATTAAATATTATAATTATCTATACAGTATAAAAGCTACATTTTCCTAACATATTCCTTGCTTCTCCTTGCTTCGCAGGTTCGGTTCAGCTTCTCCTTGCTTCGGTCTCCCTTTTCCCAGCTTCGGTCCACTACCACACGAAAAGTTAGCTTCGGATGCTACATGACAACCTTGCATTTCCTCTCATTTTCTGAGCCAATTCCAAACCTCTATTGGGACCCTCCCTCAGCTTTGTTCTCTGCACCTCTCAACAACTCTCTGAAGCTATCATCATTTCCTCTCAACAACTCTCTCACGAAAACACCCAACCCCACACTTGCTTCCTTCTCCATCTTCTACTATGTTTTGATTTTTCCTTGATCTTGCTCTTTCTCCATCTTCTCCTCTCTTTTTCTTTTTTACATTGAAGCTAATGGAGGCTGAAAAGCCATAGCTTTCTCATCGTGATATTCTCTCCTCTGCTCCCTTCCATTCTCTTTCTCCATTCTCCTTTTGTTTTTAACTCATTTCTCTTTTATCGGCAATTTTTAGGAATTCATTTTCATCTTTCATCGATGGGTTCTTCGTTTTGGCCCTTCACATTTTTGTGGCCTACAGGTAATTCTTCTTCTTCTTTTTCTTTCGTTCTCTCTTTCTTTCTTAGGATGTTACTTCCGGCAATCACTGACCATGGTTGGAGATCTATTCTTATTCTCGCTTTTCTTCGTTCCATCAAAAAAATTATGTCTGGGTTCTTTTTTTTTCTTCGCCTCTTCTTTAATTGATGGTTTTCTGCAAGTTGAATGTAAATAGTTAATCATTTTTTTGCAGTTAGGAACCAAACCTCGGCTGCTGAAGGGAGGGAAAGGAAAGGTTTAGGGAGAGTCATTCCCTTGTTTGTGAGTTTTAATTTTTGAGGGAAAGGATTTGAGGATTTTCAAAACTCCTCTGAAATCCTCCAAAGCCTACAAATTGTAGTTCCCCCTATTTGGGGGATTTTAGAAGGAAAAGTAATAAATTACAATCCTACTCCAAGCTGGTGTTAATAAAATTACTATCTTATCTTAACCAGTGTTAATAAAACACCAAAATACAAAGCATTGAATCACAATTAAAGGACAAAATTATTAAAATATCTTATTAACTCTCCACTTCCCTCCCTTAATATATTTTTAATTCTCAAACAAGGAGGAAGAAACTTTCTTCATTTTCCTCCCTTTCCTTCCCCTCCCTTCCCCTTGAATCTCTTTCCTTCCCCTCCCCTCCTAACTCCCAAACAAAGCCTTAGTGGACCAAAGACTAATAGTGCAATAGTGCTCTTTGCACTTGGAGAAAGCCTTTAAATAAAATTGAATTAAATGATTGTTCTTGATAGGCTCATACAAGTAATTTTCATTAATGAGTATGTTATTTTAACTGGATTTATTTCAATTAAATGATTATTTTATTTCATTAATCAGTTTTCAGAATTTAGTTTTCTAGTTTTCAATAATGGAGCACAATTTATATACGCATATATAATTAGTTAATTGTGAGTGTGTTTTTTACTGAGCATGGAACTTTAGGATAAACAAATTGTTAATATTTTAGAGTATATTGATTCCAAATTAGGTGCATACTTATAAATTGATTCATTTTTGTCATTTTCCATTTTTTAGGATGGAAAGGTATTTAGATTCTTATTTCACAAAGTCAAGTGGTAGTAGTGCTAAACGTTCTCGATGTGAATCTTCTTCATCTGTTGATTTAGTTCAAGATAAACAAAATGAGTGTTCAAGAAAGGGAAATGATTGGTATATTCCTGATCCGAGTTAAAGACTTCCTATTATGAGCATTGCGAAGAGTGGTCAAGAAAAGAAAATGATTCGAAGAATTTATCTAACGAGTGGTCCTTGTCAATCAAAACTTGACAACTTTTCTCATCCTTAATTGGGGATAAAATGTGTAAATTTAATCCTCAATGGTACAATGAGTTTGACACTTGGTTGGAGTATAGTGAATCAAAAAATGTTGTATTTTGCTTGCATTGTTATCTATTTAATTGTGAGTAGGGTGATGGAAGGGGTGATCATGATTCATTTGTGGGAGAAGAATTTAGCAAATGGAAGGACAGACAACGGATGCTTAAACATATTGAAAAAGTTGGAAGCATTCATAAGTTGTGCTTTAATGCTGCCAAAGATTTGATGAATCAAAATTAACATATTAACATTGTTATGTCTGACATTTCTGACAAAGCCAAACAGGATTATCGTATTCGTCTGAATGGTTCTATTCAATGTGTTCAATATCTCATACTACAAGGTTTGGCTTTTCGGGGACATGATGAGACAGATGTTTCAATGAATCAGAAAATTTTGTGGAGCTTGTAAAATTCCTTTGTGAAAGTAATGAGGAGGTAAATAATGTATCTTTGAATAATGCCTCAGAGAATCTCAAAATGATAGCTCCCTCAATTCAAAAAGATATTATTAATGCTACTAATAGCTTAGTTACCAGACCTATTATTTCAGATATTAGGGATAATTTCTTCTATATACTAGTTGATGAAGCTTGTAATATATCAATTAAAGAATAGATGGCCATTGTTTTAAGATATGTGAACTACAACGGTTACATTATTGAGCGTTTTCTTGGTCTCGTTCATGTTTCAGATACTACAGCTAATTCACTTAAATAATTGATTGAGTTAATTTTTGCAAAAAATGGTTTGAGCTTGACAAAGATTCCTGGTGAAGGTTATGATGGGGCAAAAATATGAGTGGTCAAGTCAGTGGTCTGGAAAGCGTGATTTTAGTTGAAAATAATTCTGCTTACTATGTTCATCGCTTTGCACATTAACTTCAGTTAGCTCTAGTGGCTTGTGCAAAAAGGTTCACGCACTGACTGACGTCTTTAAGTTTATACTGTTGGTGTGTAATGCAGTTGTGCTTCTTGCAAAAGAGCATATATTTCGAGAGAAAAACAATTTGATAGTGCAAGCGATGATGTTCAGTCATGGAGAGGCTTGAATCAAGAAATTAGTTTGTCATGATCAAGGGACACACGTTGGAGCTCACATTACCGATCATTGGTAAGTTTGTATACATTTTTTGATCCTATGCTTGATGTGCTAGAAATTATAAAAGATGATACAACCCTTATGCATGCAAAAAGGTCTGAAGCCTTTGGCCTTATGATGCATATGCAAACTTTTGAATTTGTATTACTTTTGAACCTAATGATCAAGGTCTTAGCAATAACGAATGAGTTGTCACAAGCACTTCAGAGAAAAGATCAAGATATTGTGAATGCTATGACTCTTGTAAAAGTTTCAAAGGAGTTATTACAGAAGACAATAGATAATGAGTAGGATGATTTATTTCAGAAGGCTTCTACATTTTGTATCAAACATGATATAGATATCCCTGATATGGAAAGTGTACTTGCATTACAAAGGAGAACAAAATGTAGAAGATCAGTTACTCATCTGAATCACTTTAAGGTTGACATATTTTATGCAGTGATAAATACCCAACTTGAAGAGTTGAATGATCGTTTTAGTGAAGTTAGTTCGAATTTGCTTAAATGCTTGGCATGTTTAAATCCATGCAATTTCTCAACATTTGATAAGGATAAGTTATGTGAATTTGGTGGTTTTTATCCTTTAGATTTTGATTTGAATGATTTTGCCATGCTTGAATATCAACTCGACACGTATATTGTTGATGTACAAAGTGATCCTGATTTTTTTGAATTTGCAAGGAATAACTGATTGTTCCAAGAGGATGGTTGAAAACACATTGTGTATCCTCTAGTTTATTTAATTGTAAAGTTAGTATTAACTTTCTCTTCAGCAACTGCATCTATGGAAAGAGCATTTTCAGCTATGAAATACATCAAAACTGTACTTCGTAATTGAATGGGGATGAATGGTTGAATGTTTGTTTAATGCCTTATATTGAAAAGATGTATTTGAAAGCATTGATAATAAGACAATTATGATGAAATTCTAAAAAATAAGGCATAGAAGGATGCATTGTAATTAATTTTATTGTAATATACTTTTGTTATTAAAATATATGTATTTTAACTTATTAAGTGCCCCTTTTATTAATTTTCTGGATCTGCCACTGGAGTTAGGTTTGGTTCATTTGCCATGCTTAGAACATGAGGTAGGCAAGTCAACATGGAAACTATCAGCACATTGCAAATGCATCATCACTGTTCCTCATTTTGTCTTAATTTATAGCAGGGACAAGATAATTAATACAATTTTCCTTCAGTGTTGTGAAATTTTAAAATAAAACCATATGTGATATTCTCAATTTAGGCCAAAACATAGTGACGAAGTTAGTGACTATTTCTCATGATAACAACTTTGGAAAATAATTTAATAGAAATGTTAAAGGTTGAGAAAGACTTGTTCTTATAGGGTATATGAAAGTCATGCACTGCATGTGTTGTTTAAAGGAGAACGAAGAGGAGAGATTTTAGTCAATGGGAGGAGAATAATTTTAATAGAGGGTGGTAAGACTTGTTTAATTCATGAGAAGAAAAGTGTTGGGTTACGTCGGACACTCAAATCAAATCTGCGGAAGTGATAAACAAGAGAGAGATAAGATACAACATAATCAATATGTTTAATGTGAGAAAACCTTCCTTCAATTTGGAGAAGAAAAACTTAGGGACATTGGTCCAAAATCAAACTTCCACTATATGAATAATGTGTTACAAATAATCAAATACACCAAGGTGGTGGTTCACTCAACCTCTCCAACAATGACAATATCAAACTCTCAGAGTTTTTCACTCGAGATCTCTAAAATATGCAAAGCACGCAGGTTTGCTCAAATGCTCTCAAGATGTTCACTTGAGAGATATTCAGATGAAAACCTCTTTTAGATTTTTCTTACTCCTGAATCAAGTTCAAATCTCAAACATTAAAGACTTATATAGGAAGAGGGAGGTCAAATACATTGATCCACTCAAGTATCTAACTTCTTGAGCCTTGCACCCAAGAAACCACCCAATAGGATGTGACTCCTTGGGGTTGTAGAGTTTCAACGCCTCGAAGCTTGAGCCAAGCATTTAAGGCTAAACTATTCCCAACAAATCTCCCTCTTCCGACTTCAATGCGTCAAGCTTCAAACTTCAAACTAATTCTAGTCTTGTGCACTTTGAGCTCGACTTCTTCAATCAACAGCCTAGCTTCTTCAATGAGTTAACCCGACATCTTCAATGCGACGGGTTCACCAACTCGGTACCTTCACAACAATCTTCAAACTTCTTTGTTGATACCAGTTTGGTTAGATATTTGGATTAGTATTCCTTTGTGACTCCTTAGGATTGTAGAGTTTCAACGCCTCGAAGCTTGAGCCAAGCATTTAAGGCAGAACAATTCCCAACAAGAAGAGGAAACAAAATGATAAATGATGAGTTACTTTTATATAAAAAAATATTTTAAGTTACTAGACAAAAAAAAGAAAAAACATTTATTAGTTTTTGACTAACTTACCCCTCCTTTTATATAACATGAGTATAAATGTTCTATATACTTCCTATTTCCTTTTTCTGTAACAAAGGAATACTAATCCAAATATCTAAATAATGCTCGTATGAAAATAAACAAATCAATTAATTAAACTTTGATTGCATAATAAGATCCTTACAAATAATCATTCACATAACAAAATCGCAGCGTAGCTTTGTTATATTTTTTACATTTTTTTTGCTTTAATTATTTAATAATGAGATAAGTTATGTTTTTAATAGTAATCCAATTAATTATGATATAATTGTCTTAACGATGATACAATTTCCTTTTTAATAGTAATATAATAATTACGATATCAATTGTTAAAAAAAAATCAGCAAATTTTTTAATATTTTTCCATAAAAATTTAACACAATGGAAAGACATTTTGGTTGAGCAAAATATACACTAGAAATGCAATTCCATTGTTATGTTGATCAACATAAATGTGTTTCCATTTTGTCGATATGTGCAAATCAAATACACAAATGAAGGAGATTTTGTTGATCAAAATATATGATGAAATCACATTTTGTTGTTAATTTACATTGCATCCCTCCATTGTAATGAAAACATGACTCCATTGTGATCAATAAACAATGTAATCAAGTTTGTTATTTTGGTCAACATAAAAGTGTTTAGGAGGTGCAAATCCAATACACAACGAGAACGAGATTTCATTGATCAAAATACAAGGTGAAATCACATTTTGTTGTTAATTTACATTGCATCCCTCTATTGTAACGAAAATATGATTTCATTGTGATCAATAAACAATAGAATCAAGTTTTTATCAAAATTATATTTTTTAAAATAAAAAAGTACAACAAATTAAAGAGGTGAGAATAATAAAATCATAGATGAGAATTGCAACTCCCTATTGTGAAATAGTGCAAAAGATAATAGTGTGAACCTAATTTTTCCCCTCAAATTATCACCTCCGGTTTTATTTACACCACAACTTGATCCTTATAAATATGACCCAAGGTAATATAAAATGATAAATACGTTTTTTCATAGCTAAAAGATGAATATATATTTTTAACTAATTCTTTTAGATATTATAATTAAAATGGAATAATTTTGTAGTTCTCTTTGATTTAATCATTTTTATATGCATGTGTATGGAAAAAAAGTAGAAAATAAAATATAATTAAAGATGCTTAATTCATACTCATCCACATGACCAAACTCTATTGTTGATTAGATGAAATGCCCAACCCAAGTATGTTAGATTATATCTTATATAACACTTAATCAATTTTATCATTTCCAAAATACACTTTAAACTATTCACCAACCTTTCCCCACCCCACCACTCTTTCCTCCTTAATCTTCATTCCTTTCTTCATTTATTTTATCATTTTCTCTCTCCTTGTCTTCATTCCTTCCTTCCTTTTCTCTCTCTCCTCTCTTCATTCTTTGCACTCCCATAGTCATCTTACTTGAAGGTTTTTTTTTTAATATAACATAATTATAATTTTAATGTGTCTTTTGCACAACAAAATCATAATTCTATTTTTTAGTATTTTTGTATAATAAAACAAAATAATGATTCTGATATGTTAGAGGATGAAAAAAAATTTACACAATAAAATCATGATTATATTAGATATTTTTTCATGAAAAATTAATTGTACAATAAGTTATATTTTTACTTGAATTAATTTTGATACAAATTATATTAAATTAATTCTTACATAAATTACCTTTTTATATTAACAAATGTAATTCTTATCATAATTAATTTAATTAAAATAGTAACTTGTATCCAATTAGTTTAGTTTTAATTAAAAAGATAGAGTGCTATTCAAAATGATAAATTATCTTATAATTAATTTGATTACTTAAAAATATAACTTTCATTTATAATTAATCAAAAATTATAAAAAGTAACATAAATATGATTTTGTTTGTCTTCTGTCAAGATCCATAGCAAATTTGTATTTTTTTTTTTAGAAAAAACACAACAAAATCATATTCTGTTGTGTGTCTCAACAAAGATCACAATCAAATCATGATTTTGTTATATAATTTTTTTATAAATCATAATATACAATAAAATCATAATTTTGTTGTATAAGGAAATGTAAAAAAAAAAATACAAAATTTCATTATATACTATACAAATGAATCTCAATTCCGCTGAACAAACATTCTTTCGAACCCCCTAATTCTGCAGAAGCATAATTCTGTTGTGTATTGTGGGTGAGGATAAATTTGAATTTTTGAACAGTGGTAGAGTCCAATAGCAACTTGGTTGGGTCCATTAGCAACCCCTTTTACAAAACAGTCCCTCGATATAATTCATGGTCCATCATATAACCCAATTAGCACCACGCTCCCAGCCTCGGTTGACGCCTCTGGGTAGCAACTAATCTTTAGAAAAGAAAAATGATCCAAAGTGCAATCAATAAGTTTTCGTCTTACTAGACTAAGCTGAAATCCAGAAGCATTAAGCCAATTCCGTGCAGATTCATGGTCTTTTATATCCTTAAAATACATTATGATTTAAGATTTAGAACAGGGATTCCAAAAAGTTTGTTTGTCATATAAATGCAAGCCCCTATATGCTTTTTTGTATGTATTTACTTACTCTTTAATTTTTGCTGTAGGTAGGATGAATATTTCTTACATATAAATATTTAGGGAATAATAATATTACAGAACGTGGAAAATGATAAAAATAACGAGGTATCCGCAGAATCCAACATTGCTAGGGAAGGGAACTGCTCTCCAGCAAAGGGCATGTTCAAAAACAGAATAGTGTATATGTGTGCTATCGCTCTTCTGAGTTGAATTTGTTCCAAGCTTCCTGAATATTGAAAGGGGAGAAAAAAAGCAAAACAAAAGAAAGCCAAAATAAGAAGTCGTTCATAATAAAGTTGATGGACTAAGATGCTCTATGCAACTTGAACGTTTTATCATCAGAATGAGAGGATATTGCATAGATCAACTTGGCAAGCAAGAAACAAAGAACAAAAGAGTTTACATTTATTGACATTCAAGCTTGGGGTAGGAAGTTTGGTAAAAGGTGCCAGATACCAACCTCACCAAACACATGAGCATTTATCGGCATGTTTGTGTATTTGCATACTTTCATATGCTAATGTGCAAGTGATGATGTACATGTGTACTTGATAGATTTTAAGTTATGCAACAGCATTATGGTTTGCTCTAGCAAATATCCCTATGCATACGGTTCAAATAAATAAATTAACTGAAAGATGGCATGCAAGACATACCTTTAGGAGATCAAAGACTTTCTCACATATGTATTTGTGTTGAATACTAGCTCCACGTTGCTGTAACTTGGCCTTTCTGTAGGCAAAAGAACGTAAATAATACACTTTAAATAAGAAATTACGAAAAAGGGGTTGTTTCGAAACTATTTACAAATTTGGGACTGTTGGTCACGCCCAGAACTGGGCATGACTGGTCACGCCCAGAACCAGGCGTGACTACCACATGTCATGCACAGATGCACCGATGCGTATATAAACTTCGGACGGTCATAACTTTTGACTGGAATGTCCGATTCAAGCGTAGTTTGTGTCAAAACGCTCGAAATTAAGAGGAGAAGCCCTGAGAAAATTTTCGAAGGGGATTTGGTCAAAACAATTTTCCAAAAAATGTTTCTAAGTGCCTCACAATTATGATTTAATCTTCGAACATCTAAAAATTTTCTTGTTTTCTAGATGTTAGGTTCATAGGAAATTGTTAATGTGTATGTTGGTTTAAT
>PYAF01000403.1:50731-61394 GCA_007407185.1 Glycine tomentella
GTAATCGATTAAATGGACCGTTAATGAACGTTGGAGCACTTATAACTGACTGTTTAATCGATTAATCCGTCTATGTAATCGATTAAATTTACCAATGTAATCGATTACATAACCTTGTAATCGATTAAAGCAGAGAGTTCATGTTTTCTGATAAAAGCCTGTAATCGATTACTGCCTATATGTAATCGATTAAAATAGTAAAAATAGCATTTTTTCAAAAGGCTTGTAATCGATTACGAAAACCTGGTAATCGATTAAAACAGAGAGTTGGGTTTTTCAGAAATTGATTTAGGCTTCATGTAATCGATTACCAACTCTATGCAATCGATTAAAACAGAGAGTTGAACTTTTCTGAAATTGATAAAAGCTTGATTTAATCGATTAATCCGATGTTGTAATCGATTAAATTGTTCGTGATTTGTTTTCCAGAAAGCTTATGAACAATTTAATCGATTACCTACGGCCTGTAATCGATTAATCCGATTAAAACATTATTTTCTCAAAAACTTTGGCTTTTCCAAGGTTTCAAATAAAAATGCTTTGATCTATGATTGATGCAGTGCATAAGCTATGTGATTTTTAATGTAAATGAGATGCAAACAATGCTTGGATCACCATGATGCACTTCATTCCTTTACATTTAATCACAAAGGTCTTCAATGCTTTGAGCCATGTTGAAGGTTCTATCTTGAGTGCATGTTGAAGGCCAAAACCATGATCTTGCATCACTTGATTCATCAAGCTCCCCCTCAATCTAACACGATAGTACGTTGAAACATAAAAAATATTCAAGTAAGTAATTGACAAAAATTGAATTTGAGGTAATAATCTAAAAATGACATATTTTTCAGATATGAAAAATATATTTAAGTCTTTTTTAAACCAATTTTAAATAACATTTTTTAAAAAGTTATGAAGGATAGAACTTTATGGAAAGAGTGAAAGACCAAGGCACTTCTTCTTTCTTGCTTTCTAAGTCTCACCTCAAACACTCTTTTCTGTCTCGGTCTCTCCTTTCTAACCTTTCTTTCACTTTCGGATACTCTCTTTGAAGGCCGACAAAGGATTTGACATCGAGATATGATCTACTATTAGAAAAAAATGAATCAAATATCAATTAAAATAATCATTTATATATATTTTTTATTAGTATTTTTTAATTTTAGTTTTTCCTCTCGTATTTTTATTAGTATTATTAGTAATGGATGGTGATTGGCTATGCAATAGACATTGCTCCATCTGATGTAATTATTTGGTTTGACCATGTTGGTACTGCTTGTCCGGTTTTGGATTCATTTTAATAAAATTCCTTTTTTATAGCTCTTTAAAAAACAAATACTGATTCAGAGGAATGTATTAAGAGATTAAAATGCTCAATCTATTTTCATTGAATCCAAAGCAAAATAGAATATCTAAAACCAAACTTGACTAGACAACAAGAATCAGTAGGGCTTGTTATGTTGTGTTTTATCAGCGTTGATACCATCCCACTGAACTTGAATCCTCTTTCATCCAATTATTGATTGTCGGAGCAGCAAGAAATGACAAGTGCTAGTGCCCAGTTCCACACGTGTGACAAAAAACCCATATGTTGTTGCTGCTCAACAACTTCGCTGCCCACTAATCTTTGCTTTTTCCGCAACGGCAGATAATCATTTAATTTTCTTTTTCTAAAAGGATCAGTGAATCGAATATCCTCCATGCTACTTTGCTGTTTCAATACATGGATTCCGTTTTCGACACATGAATCTTCATATACAATCTCTGCACGGTTCCATTCATTCTCTAATAGTGCTTCATCTAAATTATCATTCATTTTCGGACGAAAAAGAGCTGTACAAGTGCATTGGAAGAAAGACGCACTAAACAAAGGTTTATTATTATGTTCATGTCCATTAATGATCACGCGGCGAATTAGATCTGAGGCATCGCTGTAAAATGCTCCCCCAACAACGCAAACAGCTATGGCTGGGAATTCCTTACGGAACCAGAAAAAAATTGACGGTCCCCGACTCTGGCACTCGAACCACTCTGGAATCTTTTCACTTGGCAAAATAAAGGTGGTGTCTCCAGCCTCATGCAGTTCCTGTTAGTCATAAATAATTCATCAAGTTTAGCAACATTAAAATACTCTGTCAATGACCAAATTGAAAACATAAAAAACACTACCTGATTCATTAACATGCTTATGCTTGAGGAACTCAAGGCTCGGCATCCGAATGCAGAGAAATATTTCAAGTTTGGAGGAATCCATCTAATTTCTTGAAGATTTTTGCAATAATCCAAACCAAGGGAAGTTAAAAAGCGGCATTCTTTGATGCATTCGGGAATAAATGTGAATTCATTCCCTGATAGGGATAAATTCTTCACATTTACAAAACATGAGAGCAATAGCGGAAGATGCTCATCTGACAGGCCGCAGTTGTTCAATAAAAGATGTTGAATGCTTGAAGACACGACTGAGCTCAATTTCAAAACATCGTCAGGCAATAGCATCCATTGCAATGCGGCAGCATCAACACAAGCCAGTTCTGGCATCATGCAGATGATCGAAATGAAGGTGGCAGCATCAAAGCCTCTTAACCGAGTTTCCTGTCCCAGATATAACTCTTGAAGCCTATTAAGATTTCGAAATGAAGGTGGAAATTGTTTTATGCGACATTCCGCTAAGTCAAGTAATGTTATATTTTCCATTTTTCCTAATATTTCGGGAAAACTCTCGAGACTGTAACAACCCGAAAGATCAAACTGTTCAAGAGAGGTCAACTTCAATGGTGGAAAACTCTTAAGCTCTCCGCATCCTCTAGCATTCAAGATTTTAAGCTTTTCCAATAAACCAACTGAGTAGTGAATTGTAAATAAATTCTCACAACATGCAAATGACAATTTTTCCAATTTTGAGAGACAAGATACATCTGGTATCTCTGTTAAACTATAACACATGTCCAAATTTAAACTTGTCAAATTCACGAGCCTCCTCTGCAACGTAAAAAGGAAATAAAAAAACAAAAGAAGTAAATCAATAAACAAGAAGTGATTATTACTATAAAACATAAAAAAAAGAACACAAATGAATAACCATAAAGTGAACTTATTACAATACAATATCAATGAAATGAACTCAATACACTTGCCTTTTCAAATAATGGGGCCAACTCCAGGGATGTAAAGCTACTATAGGTTAAGTTGCATATAGCAAGTTGCTTTGGGTTAAAATCATTTGGCCATTTCTGTGAAGGACATCTCCACCATTCCAATACTCTTAAAGTATTAGGAAGATGTTTGGGACCTTTGGAAAAACAACCACTCTTGATAATAAGTGTTTTTAGATTTTTCATCTTTTTGAAGGCATCTCCATCCCATTCTACTTCTCCAAATGAGGAAAAATTCATACATATGATTTCAATCTTACCAGTCCCCTTTTAACACAAAAATCACGAATCAACCACAATACATGAATATACATTGGGACTTTAACATGCCTATATAGAGAAACGTACATATTATAAAGCAAAAAATACTTGTGACAAGAGCATGTAATAATTAAAAGAGATAATTCACGTATAAAGATGAAAAACCAAACCATTCAATGTATCAATCTTACTTACCTTATTTTCTTGTAAAACTTGTTTTATATCCTCATGGAACCATAGCCTACTACGATTCCCAGGCTCTGTTGGTGATTCTCTTCGCACAATTTCTTTACCCATGTCTTCTATCAAGTCATGTAATCTCACCTTTTTAGTACATAACTCATGAATGCTTATTAGAGATTTTTTAATCAACACCCCAATATGATATTTCATGCAACGACCATAATGAGCATAAAGTATATCTTGGACCTCTCCCAATTCATAATCTTTGAAGCAACAAGCAATGTCAAGAAAAATACTTTTCTCATCTTCATTCAAAGCATCATAGCTAACTTTAAGTATCGTATAGATACTTATATCAGGAATTCTTTCATATCCACTTAGAGCAGATTCCCATTCTTCTATACTTTTTCCAAATAAATTGGAACCTATTACTTCTAAAGCCAATGGAAGGCCTGAAGCATAAGTTACTGCTCGATTCAAAATATCATCGAAACTTGGATCAACTTCTTTTTCCAACTCAAAAGCCTTTCTAGTAAGTAATTGAAGAGCATGTTTCTCATTCAACTCTCTCACCTCATATGTTATTTTAACATTGTTAAGTGCTAACAAATGTTTGTCTCGAGTGATGATGATGACTCTACTGCCACGACCAAACCAATCAGGGCTGCCAATAATCGCTTGGAACTGTTCCCGTTTGTCAACATCATCTAGAATCAAAAGAATCTTCTTTTGCTTGAGCTTACGCTTTATTATGGGAATTCCTTCTCTCCAATTTGTTAACTTGATTTTCTTCTCTCCAAATGTTTTAGAAAGAAAGACTTTTTGGAGATGTTGTAGTCCCTTTTTGTTGGAAGTTTCTCTCACATTTTCAAGAAAGCAAGAAGCTTCAAAATGGTCAGCAATGGAATTATAGACTGCAACGGCAAGTGTTGTTTTACCCACTCCGCCGAGTCCATGAATCCCCACCATGCGGACAACATCATCAGATCCAACATCCAGAAGTGACTTTACTTCTAGCACCGGTGACTCTAGCCCAACCAGGACATCCGGAATATGTAAAAGAGCACGATTAAACTTGTTAGACACCGATTCAACTATCTCCTTAATAAACTTGTATTCATATTTGTCCCTGTTCAATAAAGAAATTGTGTGAACTCAGACTAATCACCTCATGTCCTTTTGTTGATATGTTTTTTCAAGTTAACAAGTAGTTTGATCCTAAGTTACAGAATTCGCTCACTTCACCATATATAAAATTGCGAATTGGTTCGTGCATACCAATTTTTTTGAAACAAACACTTATTATCTTTTCTTAGTCTTATATCAAGGTACAAAGATAATCTTATTTTTTAAATAAACTTAAGATAATAATAAATCCACTGATTAAAGTGTAACTGATAAATTATATTAATAAAAAATATATCATAAAATTCAAATAAACTATCACAAATAAAGTAAGCGAGGAAGGGTACCTATGAGGTTTGAAATGATGGCCAGATAAGTTAGAGACATCATCCAGAGCCTTCTTCCACGTGTCCAGCTTCTCCATGTTATTAGAGTTCAACTTCTTTTTATGATTAGCCAGTGCTTCTCCATAACTACCTTTGTGGTGTCGGACATCTGAAGGATCCACTTTATGAAAAACTGGCAAAACCAACAGATCCTTCCCCTTAGTAAAGTTAAGGATGTGAGTGAGTTCGTTTAAGCAAAAGGAGGAAGATGCGTAGTTTTCAGAGAGCACGATGATGAAATTTTTGGACTTCTCAATTGCCTCCTCAATTGCTGATGTGATTTCTTCCCCTTTCTGGAGCTCCTCGTCATCAATGAAGGTGTGAATTCCCCTTTCCCGAAGGACATTGTAGAGATTGCCAGTGAAACCATAACGAGTATCTTCCCCTCGGAAGCTGAGGAATACATCGTAGGAGAATGATCGCACAGCCATCAGAACTTAGAATAAAGGTTTGTATGATTGTAGATGGAGGAGTGTTGGGTCTCCACAGTAATAAAACAAACAAACTTAATAGCCTTGTAGCGTTTTTGTGAAGCTTCATATCTCTTTTTTGATTACTGCGGCCCTACGTATGGTTTCTATGGAGAGTTTTCTATGACAGTTACAGCTAGTGTGAAAGAAAGAAAAATTCAATTCCTTTTAACTAATTTTATTTTGTTAGTTTTTCTATAAAATATTTAATTCCTAAATTTTAACTTGTCAAGCATTTAAGCTAACAAAATTTAAATTAAAAATAAATAAATACTTATTCGCATGTATTATTTGAAATTCATATGTATTCATGAACACGAAAAATATTTTATATATAATAAAATATATTATTTTTAATGAAACTATGTGTCTATTTGTTTTTCTGAAATATATATTTATCATATTAGTAAAAATATATTCTTATATGTTATTTTGTCATACACATATAAAATATATATATCTATTATTATTATTATTATTTATTTTCAGTAATATTAATTATAGTAAATGAATATGTGGTCCAAAGAATACTTATTTAATCAGATAATTAAATATTAAGTGTATAACAATAACTTGTTTGATGAATTTCTATTTTAGGAATTGATTAGCCTAATACACGTTTATATATTTAGTAGAATATGTCTGTGCAAAATATTTTTCATACATGAATAAATACATATGTATCTTTTAATTATAAAATATCTTAATATTAGTCATTACATTTTTTAATTGTTTTCTTCACATTCTTTGGTCGCATCATTTGTCCGGACTTTGCAAAAAGAAATATTTAACAATGATAATAAATGTGAACAATAATGATCCATTCAGATAAAATATATAATAATGATAATATACTATAAAATTTAGTGCTACGTGAATACTATATAGTTAAAGTAAAAATACAAAAATATATTTTAATTTTAAATAAATAATTAAAGTAAGAATATTTATATAAAAAAATCTAACTCAATTGAATGAAAAAATATATATAAGTTATTAGAATTTTTTTACACTATCTTTCATTCACATAAAAGAAATAAAAAATAAGAATGTTTATACCCACTTATGCAAAAACCAATTTTACGACCGTTACAAGCATAGTTGTGAAAATCGGTTCGAACTGGTCGGTTGGATCTGTCCAACCGGTATTTGGTGACATGACCAGGCCGGTTTGGTTATTCGACCGGATGTGCATCTGGTCCGGGATGACCCGGCAAGACCCGACCGATTTTGCAACGACCCGGTGATTCGACCGGTTTTTGAAACCCGGTCTGGGTTACCTTCACTTCACGCTCTCAGCCTCCCACGCATCGACCATCACTGGCACCGCTGTCGCCAAACAGAAACCATAACCAGAAATGTAGAAACCCAGATTGAAAACGAAACCAAGAGCGCAAAGATCATGACCTGCAAGCTGACGTTGCTAACCGCCAAGAGCAGGCCCGCAACGGTGCACAAGAAGCTAGGGAAAGAAACATAGGCACCAGAAATGTGGGGGATGTGGTCGCGGGAGAAGAGAGGCAGGCGGTGGATGGGGACCAAGGAGAGAAGAGAAAAGAGGTGATGGTGGATGGGGGCCATGGAGAGAAGAAAACAGAGGGGGCATCGTGAAAATGAAAACGGCAACAGAGGATGCAGCAGCGGGGAAGCAACAGAGAAGAAGAAGCTTTTTATATTAGGAATAGGAATTAGGTTTACATGTATTTAGGCCAAGATTCAAATATAAATTTGCTTCCTTGTACCCCTTTTTTTGTTTTTTTACTCCTCTTGCTCATTTTTTATATTAAAAATTTGACTTTTGTTTTTATTTAAGTAGTTGTTATTTTCACTTTTTTTATTAATTCACTTTACTTGTTTTATCAATTGTGATACTTCAATTATTATTTTAAATTTTTTTATATATTTTTCTTAATCAAATAATATGATTTATATATTTTTATATAATATAATTTTAAATTTTTTAATATAAACTGAACCAAACTGGATCAATTACTAACTCAATGATTGGATCACTTATCCATTGCCTCAACCGAGTCAATGTTGATACCGGTTTTCACAAGTTATAACAAAATAGTCTTTGTAGCCTTATAGCGTAGCCTTATAGCGTGTCTGTGAAGCTTCATATCTATTTTTCTATTACTATGGCCCTACTGTCTCTACGAAACTTACAGAGAGTTTTCTATGAAGCTTTATATGTCTTTTTCTTTCACTATAAGTACGCGCATACTCGGTATGACAGTGTCCTTGGATGGTTACACTGTTGGGTCTCTACGAAACTTAAAATGACTTTTCCATGAAGCTTTACATATTTTTCTATAGCAGAAAATGAACAGTAAACATATAATGTGGCTTTTTCTATTAAGCTTCATCATTTTTTTATTAAGTCAATGCGAGGTCAACTCATCGATATTTATTTGCAAGAAGATAAGAATTTGACATTTATAAGTACGATTGAATCTCTCGAATTTAATTTATAATATTATATTTATATTTTAGAAGAATAAAAATATACTTAAAATTTCAAAAAAAAAAAATTAAATATTTTAATATTTATGCAAATGAAAAATATATTTAATTTTTTATTTAGTTCATGAATATATACTTAGTATACTTTCTAGAGTGTCGGCAGGTTCGCTGCTACTAAGGTTGTTCCCACGACCCAAGAGGCCCAAAAAAATTTAGACAGTTACAGCGTGAAAGAAAGAAAAATTCAATTCCTTTTAACGATAACTTTATTTTGTTAGTTTTTCTAAAAAAAAAAATTAATTTCTAAATTTTAACTTTTCAATCATTCAAGCTAAGAAAATTTCAATTTTTATAAAATTGAATATTTATTTGTATGTATTCATGACCAAAAAAAAATATTTTATATGTAATAAAATATGTTATTTTAATAAAATTACGTGTCTATTTTTTTATAAAATATATATTTATCATACTTGTAAAAATAAACTCTTATATATTATTTTGTCATACACCTATAAAATGTTAGCATCCACCACGGGTGTTGGGTTCTACGAAGCTTTATAGTAGTAAGACAATGATGTTTGATGAAACAATCAATTTAACAGTTTTATATAGACAAATAATTTAGGATATTTCTATGTCTTGATAAAAAGAGTGAGAACTTTTTTTATGTGAAAACTCCCGATTTTCATTATATTATTTTTTACAAAATATATATTTAGTATACTTGTACTCAAATTGATTACATGTATATCATTGATCAATCTACTATCTATTATATTATGTAAAAGAAAGTTTTGACATATTACAACATCATATCCATTTATCGTATCAAATGCAATCAATTAATATTAACATAATAAGTTTATGTTAATAAATTAATTAGTATTAGTTAATTACTAATTAATCATATCATAATACATTCCGTTTTTTTTTATCTCATTTCTATCAGATTTGTTTTGTCGCATAATATATTTCATTTTTATTTTTATTTTCAGTAATAGTAATTATATCCAATTATCAACTTGTGAAGTACTATATTTCCATTGCCAATTACTACGAAAGTACATATAAATTAAGCTCCATTCATGAACTTATTTTCCTAGGCATCATATTTTGTATGCACTGGGATATGAATTTTGTCCCTAAAATACTCTATCTTATGTAAATTATATTGGTCAAACTCACGTTTTCTGTGAAGTGTGCGACAGTCAGACAAAAGTTGAAAAATGTGGAAAAAGAGTACCTATGCCTTCATGTACCTATGACTGATTAATTTTCCCCTTTCTATGGTTATGATGTAAATGTGCTAGTAAATCAAAATTGCTAGATTTCAAGACTCCAAATTTCTTTGCCAGCTTGTGTCCCTTTGTCACCCTGCAAAATAATAACCAATATGTAAGTGATAGCAAAAACTCCCCGCTCCCAATTAAGAGGGTTTATATTAGAAAGAGTGGAGGCCAGTCCAGTTAGTTAATCCTATTGGTAGATGTCATAGCAGCAACACAAGTTAACAGTTATATGTTGCCTTCACTACTAATAATATTCCTGTAATACGAGTTGTGTTGTGTTGTAGGGTTGTTGATGATACTGTTAGCCATAACTCGAGTGTGTGGGATACTCTCTGTTGGAAAGCTTCTGATGGGGTGTTTTGATTGGAGTCTTGTGTCGGTGGATTGAGGTGCTGGAAGTGGGATGATAATGATACTGCTAACCTTCGTTTCATAGCTACAAATTAATTAGAATAGCAGCATGGTTGAATCAGTCAATTGGTGTACGGGGCATCTAATCATATGTAGCTGCAATTCTTATATCTGCCATGGAGTTGTGTTATGGGGGCTCTCGATCAGCTTATTGCCTTTGGTTATATAGCATTTATTTGATCTCTCATGTAAATTAATTCTCTGTAACCCGTGCGTATTTTGTTGATTTAGGGATGGTTATTTTCTATGTATACCTTAAGGACACTTCTAGTGTATTCTTTTATAAATATGCGTTAGGATTTGCTTACATCATATGTAAAATATTATAGTTATACTAAATTTTATTTAATCTAATTGTTTATATTATTTCAATTATAAAATCTAAAATTAGGCTAATTTTTTAAAATAATACAAATTAAATAAATAATTGAAAAAAGGGGGTAGTTTCAACAAAAATTAGGAAAATGGGGTGGTGAAACAAGCCCCGCTGGGGCGTGTTTAAACACGCCCAGATGGGGTGTGTTTTACCAGATGGCGCCACGTGGCAGGCTGAAACAGTGTTCTAGGGTTTTCGGGATGTTTTCGTAAATTACGGAAGGTCGTAACTTTTGACTGGGATGTCCGATTGACGCGAAACCGGTGGCCACGCGCTCGAAATTGAGAGGAGAATGCTTGGGCAAGTTCCCAAAGGGTTTATGTTTTAGGGTTTCAGATTTTAGATTTTGGGTATCGAATTTAGGGTTTAGGATCTAGGGTTTAGGGTTTAGGGTTTCAGATTTAGGTTGATGGATTTCAGATTAGCTTAGGGGTTTACGTTGTGATTAGGGTTTCAGATTTTGGATTTTGGGTATCGAATTTAGGGTTTATGATCTAGGGTTTAGGATTTCAGATTTAGGTTGATGGATTTCAGATTAGGT
>PYAF01000403.1:87326-109574 GCA_007407185.1 Glycine tomentella
GAATATGACTTGGGAAAGGGTCCCATGAAGTCAATCCCCCAAACATCAAACAATTCCACTTCAAGAATGTTGTTGAGAGGCATCTCATCCTTACGGGATATGTTACCCGTTCTTTGGCATCTATCACAGCTCTCCACAAATTCTTTAGCGTCCTTGAAGATGGTAGGCCAATAGTAGCCGCTTTGCATCACCTTATGAGTAGTTCGATTACCTCCAAAGTGGCCTCCATAGCTAGAAGAATGGCAATGCCATAGGATCTTTGGAACATCAAATTCAGCCACACATCGTCTTAAAATGCCATCAGCACACTGAAAATAGAGGAATGGGTTGTCCCAATGATATCTTCTTGCATCATGCAGAAACTTCTTCTTTTGTTGCCATGTCAAGTCCTCTGGAAGTACACCAACAGCCTTATAATTGGCCATATCAGCAAACCATGGTGTCGCAGTGATGGCCATCATTTGTTCATCTGGGAAAGACTCATTAATCACCAGTTCTGGCCCATCTTGCAGATTGAAAGCTTGAATTCTTGATAAATGATCTGCCACTTTGTTTTCAACGCCCGCTTTGTCTCTTATCTCAAGATCAAACTCTTGAAACAATAGCATCCAACGCAACAGCCTTGGCTTAGCATCCTGCTTTGTCAACAAGTACTTAAGAGCAGCATGGTCAGTGAAAACAATGACTTTGGACCCAATCAAGTAAGGCCTAAACTTATCCAATGCATACACTATTGCTAACATTTCCTTTTCAGTTGTGGCATAGTTAATCTGTGCCTCATTTAAAACCTTGCTAGCATAGTATATGACATGTAAAAGCTTATCCTTACGTTGTCCAAGGACAGCCCCTATAGCATAAGCGCTTGCATCGCACATTAGCTCAAATGGTAAGTTCCAATCAGGGGCTGTGAGGACTGGTGCAGTTGTGAGCTTTTCTTTTAACAGATTGAATGCACTAAGACAAACCTCATCAAAAACAAAATTAGATTCTTTAGTCAATAGTTGGCTAAGAGGTCTAGCAATTTTAGAAAAATCCTTAATGAACCTCCTATAGAAGCCAGCATGGCCTAAAAAGCTACGCACACTATTGACATTTGTGGGAGGTGGCAATTTTTCAATCAACATAAGCTTGGCCTCATCTACCTCAATTCCTTTAGAGGAGATTTTGTGGCCCAAAACAATGCCATCACGTACCATGAAATGGTACTTCTCCCAATTTAAAACAAGGTTTGTTTCTTGGCATCTTTGCAAAACTTTTGATAAATTAGACAAACAAGCATCAAAGCAAGAGCCAAACACAGAAAAATCATCCATGAACACCTCAAGGAATTTCTCAACCATATCAGAGAAAATAGAAAGCATACACCTTTGAAACGTCGCGGGTGCATTGCACAAACCGAAGGGCATCCTTCTGTAGGCAAACACTCCAAATGGACAGGTGAAAGCTATCTTCTCCTGATCTTCTGGTGCCACAGGAATCTGATTATAGCCGGAGTACCCATCAAGAAAGCAATAGAAGGCATGGCCGGCTAGCCTCTCCAACATTTGATCAATGAAAGGAAGAGGGAAATGATCCTTCCGGGTTGCATCATTGAGTCTTCTATAATCAACACACATGCGCCAACCCGTGATGGTTCTTGTGGGAATGAGATCGTTGTTTTCATTTTGAACCACCGTCATCCCTCCTTTCTTTGGGACGGTCTGAACTGGGCTCACCCAAGCTGAGTCTGATATGGGATAAATCATTCCAGCATCAAGAAGTTTGACCACTTCCTTCCGGACAACCTCTTTCATCATAGGATTCAATCTTCTTTGAGGTTGTCGAACGGGCTTCACATCCTCCTCCATCAGAATTTTATGTGTATAAAATGAGGGATTGATACCCTTCAAATCTGAAATGGTCCATCCAATGGCAGATTTGTGGTCTCTCAGTACTTTTACAAGTTTAGCTTCTTCATCTCCAGACAGACTTGTACTAATAATGACTGGATAAGTGTCATTTTCCCCCAAAAACACATATTTGAGGGTGGCTAGAAGCTCTTTCAACTCTAGCTTTGGTGCCCCAACCTCAATGTCTGTGGCCTTTTTCTCTAATACCTCCATGGCTGCCTCTTCTGACTCTTCAAGGACAACCACATCTTGAACTTCTACCAAATTCTCAATTTCTTGCTCGAAAGAGGCATTGAATTGCACCAAATCATCGAACACATCCAGCTGGAAACAATCATTTTTATCCATTGGGGCCTTCATCGCATCAAGTACATTGAAGGTGATAGACTCATCAAACATTCTGAGCTCCAACTTCCCTTCAGCCACATCTATAATAGCTCTAGCCGTAGCCAAAAATGGCCTACCTAGAAGAACTGGTATCTCGCCTTCTTCCATGTCTAGAACAATGAAATCAGCTGGGAAGATGAACTTGTCCACCTTGACTAGGATGTCTTCAATGAATCCACTAGGGCGCCTCAAAGATCGATCAGCGAGCTGTAAGGATACTCGGGTGGGTTTCAACTCAGAAATGCCTAATGATTTACAAATAGACAGAGGCATTAAGTTGATACTTGCACCGAGATCACACAAAGCTTTGCCCTCATTAACATTACCTATGGCAATAGGTATGTTAAAACTCCCTGGATCTCTGAGCTTTGGTGGAACTTTGCTCTAAATAATAGCACTACACTCCTCAGTTAGAACCACGGTCTCGCACTCTTGGAGCTTATGCTTCTTAGAAAGCAATTCCTTCATAAACTTTGCATAGTTTGGCATATTGGCCAAAGCTTCAGTGAATGGGATATTGACTTGCAGCTTTTTAAACATCTCAAGGAACTTAGCATATTGCTTCTTTTGATTTTGCTGCTTCATCCTTAAGGGATAGGGAGGCTTTTCAAATCTGGAAAAATCCAAAGGTGGCTTGGACTCAGCTGTGGCTTTCTCCTTTCCCTTTTTCTTCTCTTGTTCCTTGGAGCTGTTAGGAACCTCTGATGCAGCAGAATTCTCAAATTCTGCAGAATTTTCTGCTGCAGAATTTTTGATTTCTGCATTGACTTTTGGAATGTCAGTCTCCTCTTCTCTTGGCACCACTTGAACCTTCTCCTTTGGAGCAATAATAATGCCACTCCTAGTAGTGATGGCCTTAGCATGTTCCCTAGGATTAACAACAGTATCACTAGGGAATTGGCCCGGTGGTCTCTCAGCTAGTTGCCTTGAGATTTGACCAATTTGTGTTTCCAAATTCCTGATAGAAGCTCCTTGATTCTTCAACTGAGATCTAGTCTCATTCATGAAAGCATCAGTGTTTTGGATGTGGTCATTTGTGGTCTTGGCCAATTGCAACATAGCCTTTTCAAGCTCAGATGGTTCTTTGGGAGGGATGGGAGGTGGTTGTAAGTAATTGTTGGATTTGTAATCCAAACCACTCCCATGTGGTCTTCTTGGGTAGCTGCTACCACTCCCAGAAGCTTGATTGTAATTCCGCTGGTAACCTTGTGGTGGCCTTTGGTCATACCATACCCCATTAACTTGAATTGGATCAGCCCCCACTAAGGTTGGATACACATTAGATTCGTGGTCCCTTTGGCAATATTCACATACAGCTGAGCTTGCCTTGATTGAAGAAGCTTGAGCTTTTGACACTTTAAGCTTGTCAATCTTAGCATTGAGGATGGCTAGCTGCTGTGATAAGAGTTTTTGCTCGGCCAACATAGCATCCGTGCTACCCAAATGAATGACTTCCCTCTTCGGCTGACTTGCCAAGCTCTCATTTTCAGTTCTGGCCAAAGAATCGATCAAATCATATGTTTGGGCAGCTGTCTTTGATCTGATAGTTCCTCCAGCCGCTCCATTAATTACCAGCTTGGATTCAGGTGACAGACCATTAAAGAAGATTCGTACCTTCTTCCCAACTGACATATCGTATTGAGGACATAACCGAATTAGCTCTTGGAACCTCTTCCATGCCGCACAAAGTGTCTCCCTTTCCCGTTGTGTGAAGTTGGTGATCTCATTCACCAAACGGTTATACTTCTCCATAGAGAAGTATTCAGCGAAGAACCTTGCCATCAACTCATCCCAAGTGGTTATGCTATTAGAAGGTTGACGTTGTAACCACTTGAGGGCTTTTCCCTTCAAAGCCAATGGAAAAAGACAGAGTCGAATAGCATTATCTGTCACTCCTTGATGGCGGATGGTGTCACATATCATCATAAAATGGTCAGCAAAGCTATGAGGATCCTCATCGTTCTCTTCTCCACCAAGCTTATAAGAGATGGGTGGATGTCGAAATGATGAGCTTGAATGGGTGGCCTCACTATGCTGGGTGCTGGACGGACAAACAATGGAGCAAGAATGTTCTCCATTTATTCGTCCTCCGGCCTTGGCTGCTCACAGTTGTTTTAAGCCATGTCTAGTTCCTCTTCAGATGTTTCTTCTTCTAGAGGTCGAGAACTAGACTCTTCTGCTTCTCTCCTTAGTCTCGTTAACCTCTGATTCCTCCTCGCTGTTTTCTCGATTTCGGGATCAAACTGAAGATGGTCAGGGCTAACGGTACCTCGCATATACTCTGGAAGCAGGTTAGAAACAAAATAAGTCCAATCTTAAGGATAAAAAGTTATAATGAATTCGGCTAAAACAATCCCCGGCAACGGCGCCAAAAACTTGTTGCGCTCACGGCAAGTATACCGGTCGTACAAGTAGTAGAATGATAAAGAAAGGGATTTGTCGTTCCCAACGAGGATTGCTTGGCCAAATAAACTATAATTTTGACCGATAAGTTGGATACAAAAGTAAAGAAGAATACGATTGTAATTGTTGTTGTGTGTGAAACGATTGAAGGAAATTAAAACTAGAAGCAAGCGTAAATTAATATCAAAGTAATTTAGAGAATAACAATGTGTAAAAGAATGTAGCTAGGGCAGCCCACACTCAATGTGCCTCTCTATGAAATGGTATTGAGTACTATGTTCTATTATCCAAACTATTCAACCAATGTGTTCTTCTTATGTTGACTAAGCTTTGATGTCTCTTCCACTTAGTTCTTTAACCTACCATCCAACCCTAATCTCTTAGTGATCTTAAGCAAGTTAAGCATTAAGTAAACACATAAACAAGTAAAGTTGCAAGCACCCACCCCTATGTCTAGGTGATGTTAGCAAGTTATCACACTTAGGTCTGAAACTAAAGTCCCAATATGTCTATTGTGAACTTAAGCTCTAAGCTCTTAACTAGGTTAGCTAAGTCTAGACAAGAGAAGGAAGAGAAGTACAAAGTGTAATAAAATAGCTTGTAATAAATGAACAATAGCATTCAATACATCCAAAAGAGATTTACATTAAGTGCTTTGGCCCTAACCACAATAAATGCTCAGCCAGACATCATAATGGGTGGTTGAGTTACAAAAAGAAACATTCCTAGCTGAAGTAAGAAGGAAGAAGATGAAGGAAGAACCCCACCTTGGTCTTCAACCTCCAACCCTAAACTAAGAGTGCCCAGAGCTTCTAAACCCTAAGATGGTGTTTTCTCCCTCCAAAAATCGTGCTTTGAAGACTGAGGATGAGGGTATTTATGAGGTAGTGAGTGAAAATCCAAGACTGCCCTTCTTTAGCTTCGAAATTGCACAGATAGCAGAGTCCCACGCCTGGGGCGTGGCATTCCAGACAAAATGGCAAATGGAGGCACCTTCCCACGCCTGGGGCGTGGGATCCCACCCCTGGGGCATGGCTTGGCAGCAAGAATCACAAATGGAGCCTTCTTCCCACGCTTGGGGCGTGGGACTTCAAGCTGGAGGCGTGGACTTCCTGAGCTTTCGAAACTGGTTTGAATTATGTCTTTTTCTGCTATAAAAGCTGTTCAAAATTGCACAACACATCATAGGGATGAATTCATCAACATTTATCAGGATTAGATGCAATTCTAAGCTATTGTTGATGATTTTTGGCTTGTAAAACCTTGGAAAGGACCATATGCAGAGCATATATCATTCACCGCGGCGAGTATGCCCACATACTGATCTAAAATAAGACAAATTCCCTTTTTCTGCGTAACATGTATCAGAATTAGTGTTATTCCTGTCAAAATCTGGAAATTCCTTGTGTGGGCTTGATGTGGCCTTGGTGGACTCCAAATTCCATGACACTGGAGTAGAGTTAGGCTTTGCTCAGAGGAGGGACTTGCAAAACAAAGGAAAAACACTCTGACGCTCAAGTCAGAACATTAAATTTGTAAGGATGGCCAAGTGAGAACTCGGCCTAATATGTATAGAATAGAGAACTTGAGTAATGCATTCAAGTATGAGGGATAGGAATGAAGTGTGTCAAGCATGAGGCTTGAATGGAATGTGTGGCATGCACAGAGTCAGGACTCTGTGTTATGCCAGGCGTGAATGGAATGAAGTCAAGTATATGGAATGAGTCGGGAGTGGAGAGAATGAACCTGGAGGATTGTATTTATAGTGTGGAGTGAGCCTTGGGCCTTTGCTTATAGATAATCTATTGATAAGATAATAATACAGATAATAGCAGGCAGTTATCTTAATTTGAATTTGAGATAATGTGTACCTTGTTGATATATTGTTACTTGTAGATAAGTAACAATTAGTAGATAACTTGTTGAGAGATGATAAGATAAGGTTGTTATACCTATTTGAATAACCTTGCATTTATATGGGTAGTGAACGAACAAGGAGAATATTGCTGATGTCCGGGCTCCTGAAGAGAGTTGACGTCCATGCTCCTGTAGCGGTATTGACGGGGAGCCCGGACATGGTGTTCGGGCTGGCACCTGGAGGCTGAATAAGCGCCTATTAACGAGGCAAGGTGTTGCGATTTTTATATGAATACGGCAAGTGCACCGATCGTTCACAAGTAATAAGTAGGTAAGTGAGTTATCATCTCCACAAGGATTGGGGTGATTTTGCAGTAAAAATAAACAATAGTGATTGAAATTGAAAACAGAAAATCACGCAAAAGAATTGTTGTTTGAATGATTGTGTTGGTCGAAATTAAAATTAAAACAAAGCAGTAAATTGAACTAGGAAGTTACCAATGAGTAATAATTATGGTCAGGCACAATCCCTTATGAGCATTACCTCTTTCACTTGACTGATTATTTTAACTTGAAGTTTACATGTGATTTATCTCTCCTATATTCGTAAATCCTAGATAACTAGCGATTTCACCCTTTAATTCGATCGAGAACCCTAAACCTTTAGCGATTCTGTCAAATTAAGCATGTAGAAAACAAATCATATGGGTTCGTGTATGATTACTCGGAGAATAAGTCTTTCCTATATTAGTTAATTCCTAATGTCTTAGTGAAGTTAACCCTTTAAACTGAATTCATAACCTAATTTCTTAGTGAAATTAATCAGTTTAAGCAATCAAAGATCATATTATAAACTCCGCACTCACGCGTCCCTATTCCTAGGTGAAGAACAAGTGTTATTCTTAACAAGTCAGAAATTACAACCCCAACGTTTCCATTGTGAATTATAACCCTCAGTTCTCATCTAGAGTGATCAATTCTAAACAAGATAAAGTGTAAGAACAGAAAAGAATTAAAGTAAACAAAACATATGCATTCGATACCAGTCAAATTACAGAGGATAACTCATAAGTTCATGGCCTTCCCATAATACAAGCTTAGCCTGCCATAGGCCTCAAGAACACCAAAGCAGATGGATGAAACATTGTTGTGCAGAACTTTGGCTTTGAATCTTGATTCCTAGGGTTTGTAATCACTAAAACTATATTTCTTAATGTATTTCTGATGATCTCTGGCTCTCTAGCTCTGTTCAGAGGCCTAATATATATAGAACTATTTAATTAAGGTAAGAAAACCAAAAGCTTAGCCTAAATCCGAAACAAATTAATTAAAACAAGAAACAAAATCGAACTCACGCGACCAGCGCGGACCTTCACGCTAATAGCGCTGGATGGCAGAAAGATTGGCGCTGATCGTGTGAATATGGCGCTATCCGCATGACTTGGCAGAGAGAAATAGGTCTGATGCTTGAAGTTATGACGCTAATAGCGCGGACTATGACGCTGATGGCGTGGGTTGGCAGAGAAGAATAAGCTTAATCCTTGAGGTTCTTACGCTAACGGTGCGGTTGCGGCGCTAATCGCATGGGATTACAGAGACAAAATTGCCTATTCTTCGACTTAATGGCGCTAGTAGCGCGGAGTTGGCGCTAATTGCGCGGTGCTCTCGGGTCTTCCACGCTGTTGGCGTGATTCCCGCGTGATTCGCGTGAGACTTCAGTTCTTGTTTTCGTCCTTCTTTTGCTTGAGTATTCCTCTAATTGGCCTGAAATTGTACAACTGGTATTGAATTAGCTTTAAACAATTAAAATACTAAACTTAACTAATTCTATTCTATTTTTCTAATTATTTGGTAAAAATATAACTTAAAACTATATTAAAAATAAGATGTGTTTGCAACACATCACAAGGCTGACTAAGAGGGTGGCCACATGTACACTAGCATTTATGAGATTGCCACGTGTCATTTTACCATTTTGGACTGTACATAAGCCCCCTAGCCTCTGAGCGAATTTATGGGCGAAAGAGGGTGAAAAAGCATAAAAACCATTTGTCTGATATCATAGTAAAATTGTCAACCCCCGAGGGTGGACATGAAGTGTCGAGGTTGATATATTTAAAGGTCGACCAAAACTTTAATTTTTTATTTTGGATTTATGAACCTGTATAGGCAACAGTGCAGTCCATAGAGAGAGAGTGTTCAATCTTGACTTTATTGGATAAGTCTGACCAAGGTAGTAAATGATCATGATTTCCTGACCGTCTGATGTGATTTTTAAAGATACGCTCAATCCCTCCATAAATACAAGCAGTCGTGTGCCGCCCATGCTTTTACTCATGTCCACGTGTTAGTCCAGGAGAGGTCACGTTCATTGGGATCGTGCGGTAGTGGAGGTCGTGACGGTTCAGTCACGACGTGTGCTTCTAAGAGACGTTTCGTTCTCCTGCCCAAGTAATCGTCGAGCATCCCTTCACTTTAAATCGCAGTGATTCCGCCATTGTCACCTTCACCTACATCCTTGCTCTCTGAACTTCTTCTTCAAGCTTCTTCTTTGCAAACCATGAAATTTCTTTTTCCTCTGAAAATGTCTGAGTCACCCATTTCCAATTCTGCCTTGGGTATGGGGGTAGCGATTCCAGTGGCTCTGTTGAGCAGCTCATTATGCGGGAGGTGATCTCCATTGGAGATTCTTCTGAGGAGGACGTCCATGGGGGGACTTCTGAGGGATCCCTCTCTTCCAGGCGAAGGATGAGGCGAAGTTTCATGGATGAAGTTGAAGGTTTTCTTCGCGCAAGTTGCGATTCCTATGTCAGGTCGTCATCCGCGATTCCAACCATCCCCAGCAAAGGAGATGCTTTTGCAGACAGTCTCCATCCCAATGAGGGAGATAAAGGTGCAGAAGCTCGTCCTCAATATCTCCGTGGATGGAGGTCCTCTCTTTTTCACTCGGTGGAGATCGCTAACCAGCACCAGGTAGAGATCGTCTCACCAGAAGGAGGTGGAGATCTTTTCCTTAGATTGTCACTCATATTCCTGCATTGATAGAAATTGTGAGCACTGAAATCATCATAATAAAGTATTTAGTACCTCGTGTTCCTTTTATGGGTAAATTGATGAAGGCGAGGTTGACCGCCATTTGATCTCGAGTCTTGAGAATGATGGGTTATCAAGAATTGTTGATAACTATGCGGATTAATGGTATGGTTTTCGACACTAGGATTCCAGATTGATATCAAGAAAACTTACTTGATTTTTATGAGACCCAAAGTGAGTCTTGATTTTTATGTCAAGTATATTCCAGTGAAGTTGTCCATGCTGGATTCAGTCAGGATTCTTCAAGACACGGTCTTGAGTTTGCTTGAGGGTATACCAGTGGTGTGTCCACCCTGGATTTTAAGAAGTTGACCGGAGCTTTGAGGGTTTATGAACCTTGACAGTCTACCTTAGCTCGGATTTTATAAACTTGTATAGATGAAGGTTGGCCAAGACTTGGGTTTATGAACCTTGACGGTCTACCAGAACTTGGGTTTATGAACTTGTAAAGGTGAAGGTCGACTAAGACTGTCAGAGCTTGGGTTTATGAACCTGTAAGTGACCCAGAAAGAATTCTGAGATTGCCGACCAACGCTCTAGCCTTACGAAACTAGTTGGATGGTTCTGTGTAGTTTGGTCAGATCACCGAGGCGGACCCCGGACCAACGGAGGGCCTTCGAATTTTGTGCCGACCAACACTCTAGTCTTACGAACCCGACTAGATGGTTCTGTGTAGTTTGGTCGGATCACCGAGGCAGACCCCGGACCAAGGACGGGCCTTGGAATTTTGCGCCGACCAACGCTCTAGTCTTACGAACCTAGCTGGACGGTTCTGCAAAGTTTGGTTGGATCACCGAGGCAGACCCCGGACCAAGGACGGGCCTTGGGATTTTATAGTCAATCGGGAAATCGGAATTATTGACTATGTGTCCGACCAAGGGGCTACCCTGGATTTTGCTGGAGGTCCAACTAGGGAGGCCCTAGGATTTTACGCAACCTTTGGAGAGTACCAGGAGTCAACCCTAGATTTTTTAGCTTGGTTTACCGGGTTACTGGATTTTAAGAACTTGCTTTCGACCAAGGGGTTGACTTGGGTTTTGTTGGAGGTTCGACTAGGGAGGCCCTAGGATTTTATGAACCTTTGTGAGTACTAGGACGCGTCCGCCCTGGATTTCAATGGTACCTTCCAAGGATGGACCCTGGTCAAGTTGCCAAGACATAGTCTTGAGTCTTTATCGAGGCTAGACCTGGAAGCTAGGAGCATGCTCAAGCAATAATATAGTCAAGCATTCTGTAATATTGACATAAATGAAAGATATTTATTGATGTAGTCTTGAATACATCTTATTATTCTTCGGATGTGCCTCATTAAAAACTTTTCAAGTGAAAAAACCCAGTGGAAAAAAGGACTTGAAATAGGAAAAAGAGTACACCATCCGGTCTTGGATTCTTTTAGCTGAAGTAGAACTTCAAGTGGGTGGCATTCCAAGTTCTTGTGATGTCTTTGCCATTGAGTTTCTGCAATTTATAGGCACCATTGTCTAGGATGGTAACAACTCAGAATGGGCCTTCCCAGTTTGGTCCAAGCTTGCCTGCACGGGGTTTCTTTCTAGCTTTTCCTCGGACACGCCAGACTAGGTCGCCTGGCTGGAAAGTTCGAGGCTGCACTTTGGAATTGTGTTTTCGTGTCATGCGAAGCTTCACTGCTTCTTCTTTGATTATGGCTGTGTCTCGAAGCTCCTCGTTAGTTTCCAGCTCAACTCGCATGTTATCCTCATTGTGTTGTTCCTGAAAAAGTATTCTTCTGGTTGAAGGTTCCCCTAACTCGACAGGGATCATGGCATCCGTTCCGTATGTCAAGCGGAAAGGAGTTTCCTTTGTAGTGCTTTGAGGCGTACAGTGATATGCCCATAGTATACTGGGTAGTTCCTCCCTCCAGAGCCCTTTGGACTTGTCAAGTCTAGTGCGAAGGGCTTTAAGAATAACTTTGTTTGCCGCTTCTGCTTGACCGTTGGTCTGGGGGTGCTCAACAGATGTGACTAGGTGTTTAATACCTGGTCTGGTGAGGAAATCTTCATACGTCTGTGCTTTGAATTGCGTTCCATTGTCCGTGACGATGGCATAAGGTAGACCATACCTGCATATATGATTTTTCCATGTAAAGCTTTCCACTTCACTGGCAGTTATTTCCCGAAGTGGCTTTGCCTCGATACACTTGGTGAAGTCGTTGACGGCCACCAATAAAAACTTTAGCATCCCAGGCGCTTTTGGAAATGGCCCCAAGATGTCCATGCCCTACATGGCAAAGGGCCACGGGGAGGATATCGTATGAAGGTTATCTTGGGGAGAGCGTGGGATATCTGCAAATTCTTGGCATTTCTTGCATCTGCGTACAAAATTGTAAGCGTCCATCTTGAGTGTTGGCCAGTAGTACCCTGTACATACTACCTTGGTGGCTAAGGATCGTCCTCCTATATGGAGTCCACATATTCCTTCATGAAGCTCTCTCAAGACGTAGTCGGCCTGTGATCTGTCCAGACACTTGAGTAGAGGTGCTGTCAATCCTCGCTTGAATAATTCGTTGTCAAGGATGACATAGTGGCTAGCTTGCCGTTTCAATCGTCGGGCTTCACTTTCATCCACTAGAAGTGTTCCCCTTAAGAGAAAGTCCCAATAAGGGGTCATCCAAGTGGACTCCTGTGTTTGAACAGCCATTATCATTGATGTATCAATGGTTGGTTTCTAAAGGGTTTCCTGAATGATTTTTTTGAGATGTCCGGCCTTCTTGGTGCTAGCCAGCTTGGACAGCAAGTCTACCCGTGCATTATTTTCAAGGTATGTAATGCATCTCAAAACACTCGAAGCTGTCTATAAGTGTTTTGGTCAGATGATAATACTGGAGGAGTATAGCTTCCTTGGTTTGGTATTTGTCCGCTATCTGTCCCTGGACCAGTTGAGAGTCGGAGTAGCATCTCAGGTATCGAGCCATGACTTCCTTGGTGAGTTTGAGTCCTGCAATGAGTGCCTCATACTCGGCCTGGTTGTTGGAAGCCTTGAAATTGAACTTAAGGGCTTGCTCAAGCGAGATGTCGCTAGGTCCTTCGAATATGATGCCTACTCCACTTCCCTGGACATTGGACGCTCCGTCCACGTAAAGATTCCACCAGTTCGGAATGGATTCTTCTTTTCCAGCAAATTTCGCTAGGAAGACTGCCATGAATTGTGCCTTTATCGGACCGCGTGGCTCATATCGAATGTCAAATTCTGATAGTTCGATGGACTATGCTACCATTCGACCTGCCAGTTCTGGTTTCCTGAGTACCCGTTTAATAGGATAATTAGTTTTAACTATTACTTGGTGACTTTGGAAATACTTTCTGAGGCGTCTGGCTGAGGTGATCAGTGTTAAGGCTATCTTCTCGATCATTTGATAACGCTTTTCGGCATCATGTAGCATGCGACTGGTGAAATAAATTGGGAGCTGGCGCTTCCCTTCTTCTTGGATGAGTGTTGCACTGATGGCGTCGTCTGTTGCAGAGAGATATAAAAGCAGTGGTGTATCTTGTCGTGGTCGACTTAAGATAGGTGGTGCAACAATTGTTTCTTTGAACGTCATGAAAGCTTGCTCACAAATGTCATCCTAGAGGAATGGCGTTGTCTTGGTGAGCAACCTATAAAAGGGTTTTACCATTTCAGCTAGCTTTGGAAGAAACCGGGATAGCGCGGCTAGTCTCCCATTCAGCTTCTAAACTTCATTGACACTGGTCGGGCTACGCATTTGCAATATGGCTGAGCACTTGTCAGGGTTGGCTTCAATACCTTGGTGTGTTATCATGAAACCGAGGAACTTGCCGCCACCTACCCCGAATATGCACTTCTCCGGATTAAGGCGCACGTCATACTTTCTAATCTCCTCGAATACCTCTTCCAAATCCGCTACGTGTTGGGCTACGCTTTGAGACTTGACAACCATATCATCCATGTAGACCTCGACATTGCGTCCAATTTGGTTTTTGAAAACACGGTCCATCAGTTGTTGGTAAGTGGCTCCTGTATTTTTTAGGCCGAACGACATGACCCTGTAACAGTAATTAGCGTCTTCGGTGATGAAGGCGGCCTTCTCCTCATCTGGAGCGTGCATTCTGATTTGATTATAACCAGAATACGCGTCCAGGAAGCTTAGTATGTGGAACCCGGATGCCCCATCAACAAGTCTGTTAATGTTGGGTAATGGGTACGCATCCTTGGGACATGTTTTGTTCAGATCTGTAAAGTCCGTGCACATACTCCATTTGCCATTGGCCTTTTTAACCATGACAACATTGGCGAGCCATGTCGAGTATTGGACTTCTCTGATGAAATTGGCCTTGAGTAATTTTTCAATTTCTTCCTTGACCGCTTTTCATTGTTCTTCTCCCATATTTCGCTTTTTTTGTGCAACGGGCTTTGTTTCCGGACATATTGCTCGCCTGTGACATATGACATTAGGGTCGATGCCAGGCATGTCAGATGGCTGCCAGGCATGTTAGATGGCTGCGAAGCAAATAGTGCTGCATTTTTCTGGAGCACATCGGCTATGTGCCTGTATTCGTGACTGGTAAGCCTTTTGCTGAGCTGTGTGCATTGTCCAGGTTTGGGACCTAGCTGCAGCTTGACTAGTTCTTCGATCAGTTTTTCTCCTTTGTCGACCTTATCATCGCGTGGATCCACATCGAAGGCTTGACTATCACGGGCTACAAATACTGTCAGTGTATAGGGAAACAAATTTTTATCAATATTCATTACCTGGGTGGTACCCCCCAAGTGGTACCATGTCTGACTGGCCATCTACTGGGAGGATATGGTGCCACTTTAAGACTCTCGACATAGCACTGTCTAGCTTGCTTTTGGTCTCCTTTACGGTGACGATTTCTCCCCTTATCGTAGGAAATTTCATTTTTAAGTGAAGGGTAGAGACTATAGCCCCCAACTCATTTAACGTTTTCCTACTTATCAGGACGAGGTAGGACGTATCAGCATCTACGATGTTGTATCTGATCGTGAAAGTTCTGGATAACAGACCTTGACCAAAGGTGGTCATTAGGTTGACGTATCCCATCGTATCAACTCTTTCTCCTACGAAGCCTAGGAGAGGTTCTGAACAGGCTGTATTGCTGATGATGAAATCTCCAGCTTCTGGAAGGTCTTTAAGTATAAGAAATCAGCTGAGCTGCCTTGATCAATGAGTACTTTTGTCACCTTGAAGTTGGCAACGATGAGGGACACGACCAAGGGATCATCCTAATGGATTGGATCGATTCCTTCAAAATCAGCGTCCCTAAAAGTAATAGGAGGCAAACTTCGCATTGGCAGATTATTGACAGAGTTAATGTCAATATCTCTGATGGAATGCAAGTGTTTTTTACAGGATTGACTGGACGATCCTCCATAAGAGAAGCCCTCAGAGATGGTATGAATTACACCGCGGATGTGTTGATTGGGATCCTCTCCTTGTTGACGAGGGGGTTGACGTTCGCGTCTGGGCTGCGGTGGTCTCTGCCTCCCTCTGTCTTCTGCATCGTCCCTGCGTCTATTATTCTTCCTGAAGCGATCTTCTTGTCGCTCCTCTTGTCTATGCGCTGGAGGGGGATTATCAGGTTTCTTTATAAACCTTGACAAATGCCCTGCTTGAATGAGTTCTTCAATTTTGTCTTTCAAAGCAACACAATCTTCTGTACTGTGTCCAGTGCCACGGTGATACCTACAATATTTGTTAGGGTGTCCTCCTATCCTAGAGGGAGTGGGTAGAGTTATCTGGACTTCCGTATTGAATGCTTCATCCATAACCATGGCTTGGTTAACTGTCAGGGGAGTGTACCTCTCGAATCTGGGTCCTTTGGAGATAAGTTGTGGTTTGTATGGCCTATGCTTCTTGTTGTTCCATCGAGGGTCGACAGGTGCTTTATGTTTGTCACGCTTTTGTCCTGCCTGTCTGACCTCATTGCGGAACTTTGACATCTCTTCCATCTGGATACAGCCTTTGGCTCTTTCACGTATTTCGTTCATGCTAGAAGGAGGTTTCTTGCATAGACTATCCGTGAATTTACTAGGTCGTAAGGCCAGCATCATGGAATGCAGTGCCACTTCAGGATTTAGATTCCTGATCTGTGAGGCGACATTCGAGAATCATTCCATGAATTTATGAAGAGGTTCACTGTCGGCCTGGCGCAGTGTTGCCAATGCGGTGGATGTCAACCTATGAGTCCTGCTTGTGGCATACTGAGCGCTAAACTTCTCGACAAGAGTGTCGAAACTGTCGATGGATTGTTCAGGGAGATCGCCATACCATGTTAACGCGGCTCCCTTCAGGGACCTAGGGAACACACGACACAATATGGCGTCATAATTGGTGTAAAGGTTTGCCTGCGAAAAGAAGGCATCAGGTGTTCGTCCGGGTCGGTGGTTCCAACGTACCTCTCTAAGCGTAGAGGCTTCCAACCAAATAGAATGTCGACCTCCATGATACGGTCGACAAGTGGATTGCAGCGAATATTATGCTTTTCCCTCCGGTATCCCTGCATCAAACTGCGGGTTCTGGAGGGTCGACATTCTGTCGAGGTTGTGACTCGCCTTGTGTCTGTTCTTCTCTGGTGGTGTGAGTGCGTTCCTCCTCTCGAGTATGTCTTGCTCGAGCTTCTTCGTGATCAGCTTTCAACCTTTGAATTTCTTCCTGGTGTCGGTGTTCCATCTCCGCTATGCGGTTCTGGAGTTGCCGTATGGTATCGGCATTCGTCATGGTAGTTTGTCGAGGGTTAGACACGTAGACAGGGGAGTCGCGCCTAACACTGGAGCGTGTACTGACCATGGCCGAATGCTGACGATTTGTTGAGATGCGAGGCCGCAGGGTAAGTTTTACCGCAGCCCCACGGTGGGCGCCAAATATTCCTGTTAAAATCTGGAAATTCCACGTGTGGGCTTGATGTGGCCTTGGTGGACTCCAAATTCCGTGACGCCGGAGTAGAGTTAGGCTTTGCTCAGAGGAGGGACCTGCAAAACAAAGGAAAAATACTCTGACGCTCAAGTCAGAACATTAAATTTGTAAGGATGACCAAGTGAGAACTCGGCCTAATATGTAGAGAATAGAGAACTTGAGTAATGCATTCAAGTATGAGGGATAGGAATGAAGTGTGTCAAGCATGAGGCTTGAATGGAATGTGTGGCATGCACCGAGTTAGGACTCTGTGTTATGCCAGGCGTAAATGGAATGAAGTCAAGTATATGGAATGAGTCGGGAGTGGAGAGAATGAACCTGGAGGGTTGTATTTATAGTGTGGAGTGAGCCTTGGGCCTTTGCTTATAGATAATATGTTGATAAGATAATAATACAGATAATAGCAGGCAGTTATCTTAATTTGAATTAGAGATAACATGTACCTTGTTGATATGTTGTTACTTGTAGATAAGTAACAATTAGTAGATAACTTGTTGAAAGATGATAAGATAAGGTTGTTACACCTATTTGAATAACCTTGCATTTATATGGGCAGTGAACAAACAAGGAGAATATTGCTGATGTCCATGCTCCTATAGCGGTATTGACGGGGAGCCCGGACATGTGTCCGGGCTGGCACCTGGAGGCTGAATAAGTGCCTATTAACGAGCCAAGGCTGACTAAGAGGGTGGTCACGTGTACACTAGCATTTATGAGATTGCCACGTGTCATTTTACCATTTTGGACGGTACAAGTGCCAAAAACCATGACCAGTTGTCGATATTCTCCCTGAAAACAACCACAAATGCAATTGGAAGGACATAATTGTTGTCGTCAACTGATGTTGCAATGAGAAATGTTCCCCAGTATTTCCCATACTATAACACCCCATATGCATCCGGTGTATTAACATATTACTTAATCAGATAAGCGCAGTAATTAATACAAAACAAATTAATTACAACCACAGAAGCGTTTTCGAACCATATTTCTTGATACATTATGTATGGTACACATAAAAGCTAAACAGAGAACATTAACACATGCCAGCCTCATCGATCCAAACAACAAAATAAACAATGGCAGATGCTTAAACAATATCTCTACAGATATATCAGGAGGTAAACAAAGGTATGCATATACATCAACTGACACTCACAGTGTCTATACGAAAGAATAAGCATCCGGGTGCTTTTGATCTCAAAGATCACTTCCTCACACGAGGGCATACAAATCATATACAACACAAAACCATAACATGTGTGCACACACACATCTTCCCTCTACAGGGTTACAAAGCATCAAAAACAAAACAAGGAGCCTCCGAGCTCTCATAAAAGCTGCAACAGCTGTCCCTACTAGGGCCTTCTGCCCTGGGAACTGTCATCTCTGCCAGATGAGTCACTTGCAAAAATATAATCCCCACACGGGGTGAGATACACATCTCAGTAAGCTCAGGATCCTTGGAGGCATCTCCTTCACCCTGACTCACTTTCATGACACACGTCATCAAAGGCATCACATATACTGGCCTCCCGGCCCTCATAACAATACACAGCCAATCATCTAGCTCTAATGTATATCTGCGGAACTACGCCACCACGATGCATCATCATCAGCATCAAGACTCTTAATCCTTAGTGTGAGATCGGAACTCACACCCGTGCCTTCCCATCGGGAGCTACCCCTTACGCATGGACACACGTATATGGCACCTCCAAGAATAGGCTTCAACCGTGACAGGACCACCTATCTCTTGGTCTTAAGGGATCATTATCACCCTTTACGTGAGCAAACCAAACTATGAGGTGCGTTCTTCTCCTAGGGAGGTCCATATCTATCTAACTGGCCAGAAGATCTATCCGAAAGGCGACCATACATACAATGCATAGATTATGCATACATATCATCATGAGGAATGCAACAACCATTCAATGCACATGCACCATGAATGCAACCATCACTCCCTCGGAGTATGGTGGGACACAGCAGTGGGAAACACTCCCAAGAAACCAAGAACTTACCTGGCAAAGCCGTGCTCTGCGATTCAATCCCAAAATTGTGGGCTACACCACTGACACCCTCGGTGTCACACCCTATACAAAGGCACACAAGAAAGAATCAACAATCATCTATTTATACCAAAACATACGAAAAAGCATAAACTGCTGCATAAAATTCTGCAGATTTTACACCCACTTGGAAAAATAAAAAATCCCTTTAGGAAGCTCCTAAAATCATGGGAATTTAGAGGCATCTAGATATATCTCTCATCTTTTAAACAAAACTGGTTTTATCAAATTCCATGAATCATAGCCTCTGCAACAAACAGAAAACCAGAACTGTCATGCACTAAAAAAGTGTTGACAGCAACATTGCAGCTCAAACAGCCATCTTTCAACAACAGCCCACACTAGGATACTCGTCCAATTGAGCTTCTATTTCACAGGCATAAAGTTCACATACCCATCTTTCTATTTCCACAGAAATCACTCGATTTGGATCATCCTAGAATGATTTATGATTTCTGCAAAAATTGACCTCTGCAGCAGAAAAATCTGCTAAAAACAGAGTATAATAGCCTGTTATAACTCTGCACCACAATTTCTAGGGACCTCCAAAAATAGCACAAAAATTCCAGAATGGAACTAACTCTATTAGCTTTCAAATGGAACCGGTTTCATACTATTTGAACACCGATAGCTTCTGCTATTGACAAAACACCAGAGCTGCCCAAATAGGTGTTCTTAGCTATCATGAAAATGAATGCATGATTTATGCATGAAACACCATTTCAACTTAAAATCAACTTTTACACACTCCAAATAATACTTCAAAACTGTCTCACCCTCTTAAAACTCAATGTTCATCAATTTCACTCCAAATCCTAACCCTAACCTCAAGAATCAAGGAGAAATAGGAGGAGATATCAAACCTTAGAGTTCAATAGACTAAATTGGAGGGTAGACCAGCACTCTACGGCTTCCAATCACAGTTTAGCGGAGCTGAACGAAAATGGGCAGATTCAAGACCCACATTTTTCCTCAAATCACCAACACCAAGGCTCACAAGCAACAAAGAACAAAGAAAAAGGCTTTCTTCCTTGCTTGCTTTGTGATTTTAGCCACTAAACAAGTGGGAATGACTAGAAGAGAGCTTGAGAGTGGAGAAGAAACCAGAAAAGAAGAAAAGAGAAGAAGCAACAGGCAAAAAAAGTGATCTGCTATTTTTAACAAGAAACTGGGAGTGCGTTCAGTAATTACTTAATACACCTTACCTCTAATAAAGACCAAAATACCCTTACTTTCGTAAATCCATTTAATTCCGCAAATAACACCCAAATTACCTTAATTAAAATTAATGATATTACACATACAAATGGGTTTTGTCGATGCTTATAACTGGTTTGTAATAATTGAAAGCATCACAACACTGTTTAAATGTCCAAAACATCCTTTTGAACACCTTAGCACTTCCATCGAGTTGCCCATCAATAAAATGGTGGTTTAAATCCAGCTTGTAGGAAAACCCAAGAGAAAAATTTAACATGGAACCCAACCACTTTGGCAGGAACGCATAGGACTCATCCCAATCTCCGAAAACCTTCACAATAGCCTTTTGCTTTACCTTCCATGTCTTCTTGTATGATATATAAATCTGAGAATTGTTGTTGTCCTTTCCTGAATTAACCAATTTTAACACTGGAGTCCTCCCTAATCATTTCTGTATTTCGTCAAACAATAACACATTAATACGTTTTCAAGCAAAATTTGGAGTTCAATTTAAGATATTTTAAGTACCTAAGATCAATGAACATATAAAATTTGAGTCACGCTGCTTGTTATAACAACCCTCACAATAAAGTGCTGAATTTTAGCATTAATGTATAAGGTAAAGAATAAGATAAATGATAAGAAGTCTAATTATGCCAAGCAAGTCAAGTAAAACTCTTAATAAATAATGAGATAAGTTGAAATGACATGATTAATAAGAGATGATGAATTAAGGCTGTAATTAAAGATCTATTGCCTAAGTATATTAAAGGAACAATATGTTGGTCTTCTAGTGTTAGTAACACAAGGCTAAAATTACTAGAATTCATTAGATTAATTATTCTAGACTCACAACTTAATGTTGTGACAAATTATTTGAAATTTCTAGTAAGATCTATTATATTGTGATGCTATAAGATTAGATTCCAATTTATTCATGGTAGTGACCAAGTTAATGCAGCCCAAAGGAAGTGACAATTCAATTCTAGTAGTAATTAGTTATAATCTTGGTTTAGCCAATTAAAAATCTGATTATGTAATCACTTAGTTCCTCTACCTTGGTTAGCCCATTCTATGATCAGATTTGCAAGCCTTTAGACTATTATAAACCTCTCAAAGTAGCATCCTACGTTCCACTCCTATTCCCTTTTATTAATAAAACAGTTTCTGCAGCAAGTGTTGACCACCATGTCTCCCACTTAGCACCACTCATGGCAATTGGTGGCTGGTGCCCAGCTATGCTTTCCACTTAGTACAATAAGTTTAGATAGCATAGGACCTACCTCTCCAATAATCAAGCAAGCTGCCAATAATTTCAGACAGCATCTTCTTTTCCAAAAGCTCCACTAGCTGTCCAAGGCCACCTTATCCCTCATTCTTTACTCACAAAAGCTAGATGCACTCAAATTCCATCATGATATGCACCTAACAGCACTAGCTAAAGCAAATAAACAGATCAATTCAACCCCATAGCCCCTCTGTCGTGCATCTAATCATCAGACTCCAAGAGAGAAATCCACCTTCATACCCAAAAATCTGTCTAACTCTAGCAAGCCTAGTTCTCAAAGTTCTGCGCTTATTCTCTTGACTTTGACTATTTGAATTGCAGTAAACTCACAAGTAAGTATCCTTGCTATGTCCTTACTTCTGTTTTAGAGAATCATGATGAATCTAAGCCATACCATCTGTGTTGATTTGAGTTTTATGAAACTACATGTATGGTTGTAAATGCTTATCCTTCTTCCTTAAAATTCTGATCCTCTTTACATCCGGGGTGACCCAAGCTTGTATGGTATCATAAACACTTTCATATAGTCGGGAATCATGCATGTAATCAATTAGAATCCAAGCTATGTAACTGGAACCTAAGCTTTAAGCCAAATCATTGCAGAAAACAAGCTTTCGTCGTTTTAATCGATTACAACCTTCAAATTATGAACAATATAATCGATTACGGTATCGGTTTAATCGATTAAATCGAGCTTAAGTAAGCTACAGGACCATTTTTAATGAAAATAATCGATTAAAATGAAGCGTAATCGATTAAAACAGAGTTTTCTGCACTGTGTAATCGATTACAGCAACGTCGTAATCGATTACAACAGACAGATAATCGATTACAGCAACGAAATAATCGATTAAAACAGACAGATAGCCAGAAAAACAGATAGACAGACAGAAAACAGACAGCAATTGTATTTAATCGATTACAGACCCAAAATAATCGATTATTTTGCTTGGAAAATGTATTGTAATCGATTTCGCTTAGTTTTAATCAATTACACAAGCTATTATTCGAGATCCAGTGCTAAAATAATCGATTACACTTCTAGTTGGAGCAAATGTAATCGATTACATCAGGTACAGAATTGCATATAAGTGGAATCCTTTGTCTTGTGCTCTATAATTAACAGCTAGTAAGTCTATAGCTTGAAAT
>PYAF01000403.1:158127-170487 GCA_007407185.1 Glycine tomentella
GCAGGGATAGCTGCTGATACATACCTTAGGCTAGTGGATATGAGCCTGTGGCTCTGTTTTTGTGTATGTAGCCTTTGGTTTAGTTTTGATGTACCCTGAGGGGATATTGTATAGTTTTGTATTAAACAGAGATGTATGTATATTCACCATATGATATGTACAGTGTATGTAGAGGACATTTGCTGATGTCACTCATATAATTATGCTTCCAAACTGCTTAAACTCTGATTATATGCTTGTTTGTGGATGATGATTGGTAATGACCTTGATTAGAAATTGGGGCGTTACACCCACCCCCTAAAACCTACTAAACCCTAAACCCTAATCCGATCCTAAATCCTAATCCTACACCGACTTACATAACCCTAATCACCCACTGAACCATAATCAGAGTGTAAACCCTAATCTAAACCAAGTTACGTAACCCTAATCACTCGCCCACACCCTAAACCCTAATCACCCCCTAAACCCTAATCAGATCTTAAACCCTAAACCCTAAACTGAAATACGTAACCCTAATCACTAGCCCAAATCCAACACCCTACTCACCCCCTTAAACCCTAATCCGATATTAAACCCTGATCCTAAACCGACTTACGTAACCCTAATCACTAGCCCACACCCTAAAACCTACTAAACCCTAAACCCTAATTCGATCTTAAACCCTGATCCTACATCGACTTACAAAACCCTCATCACTACCCCACACCCTAAACCCTAATCCTAAACCGAATTACATAAACCTAATCACTCGCCCCCCTAAACCCTAATCACCCACTGAACCCTACTCAGATCATAAACCCTAATCTAAACCGAGTTACGTAACCCTAATCACTCGCCCACACCCTAAACCCTAATCACCCCCTAAACCCTAATCAGATCTTAAACCCTGATCCTAAACCGAATTACGTAACCCTAATAACTAGCCCACACCCTAAACCCTAATGACCCCCTAAACCCTAATCCGATCTTAACCCCTAATCCTAAACCGACTTACATAACCCTAATCACTAGCCCACACCCTAAACCCTAATCACCCCCTAAACCCTAATCAGATCTTAAACTATGATCCTAAACTGACTTACATAACCCTAATCACTAGCCCACCCCCTAAACCCTAATCACATCGTAAACCCTAAACTAAACTGAAACACCTAAAACCCTACTCACTAACCTAATATATATGTCGCTAACAAGTTCATATGATCCTAACAATTTTCTAATTTAAAAATACAACAAATTAAATACAAACCACAATCAGTTAAATGGACTTACTAGTTGACAGCGCTTCAAATTCGGCAGGGCTTCGCTTCAGACAAATCAACGCCCAAAATCTAGAGAGAAGGCAGAGCTAATTCTAGAGAGAAGGCGTGAAGGAACAAATGTCGCTTTCAGGGGTATATATAGGCAAAAGGGGGCCAAACAAGCTTTGTCAGGGCGTGTTTGAACACGCCTAGCTGGAGCGTGTTTAAATATGCCTAGGTAGGGCGTGTTTAAATACGCCTAGGTAGGGCGTGTTTGGCTGCCCCATTTTGCCAAATATCCCCTGATTTGCCCCCTTTTTCAAATTTTTTTATTTAATTGTATTATTTTTAAGAATTAGCCAAATTTAGACAGTTACAGCTAGTGTGAAAAAAAGAAAAAATCAATTCCGATAATTTTATTTTCTTAGTTTTTCTATGAAATATTTAATTCCTAAATTTTAACTTTTCAAGCATTCAAGCTAACAAAATTTCACTTTTTACAAAAAAAAATTAAATATTTATTAGCATGTATTATTCTAAATTTATATGTACTCGTGAACACAAAATATTTTATATATAATAAAATATGTTATTTTTAATAAAATTGTGTGTCTATTTGTTTTTATGTAATATATATTTATCATACTTGTCAAAGTATATTCTTTTCTATTATTTTGTCATACACCTATAAAATATATATATATATATATATATATTTTCAGTAATAGTAGTTATAGTAAATGAATATGTGGTCCAAAGAATACTTATTTAATCAGCTAATTAAATATTAAGTTATAACAATAGTTTGTTTGATGAATTTTTGTTTTAGGAATTGATAGCCTAATACACGTGGATATATTTAGTAGAATATGTCAGTGCAAAATATTTTCCATACATAAATAAATATATATGTATCTTTTAATTATAAAATATCTTAATATTAGTCATTGCATCTTTTAATTGTTTTCTTCACATTCTTTGGTCTGATCATTTGTTCGGACTTTGGAAATAGAAATATTTAACAATGATAATAAATATGAACAATAATGATATAATAATGATTCATTCAAAAAACTATATATTATAATGGTAATAAGTATAATAAAATATACTATAAAATTCAATGTTAAGTGAATATTATGGTTAAAGTAAAAATACATAAAATGTATTTTAATTTTAAATAAATAATTAAAGTAAGAATACTTATATAAAAAAAATTACCTCAATTGGTTGAACAAACAACATGCATAAGTTATTAAAAAATCTTTGACATTGTTTTGGATTTCCATAAATAAATAAAAAGTAACAATGTTTATACCTTACTCACAACTTGCTACAGCTGAAGTACTTATTTATGAAAGTAATTAATACGGAAAAAATTTAAGCAAATAATTTAGTTTAAAATAGAAATTATCATAATGAAATAAAAATATTTAATTTTAATTTATTTTAAGAAAACAATTTTAAGTATTGACATCAATCCAATTTATTAATTATTAATATGAAAATTCAATCACAAGATGTATAAATGTGTTAAACCTAAATCAATATTAATTTGAGCCAATCGATATATGACCTCTATTCAATGTCAATTAACATCATAAAGGTTTACGTGAGAATGATAAATGTTCTGATTTTGGTAAAAAAATCATTATAATCATGGTAATGGTTTATTATTTATGAAAATAATTTAATTTAATAACAATTTGGTAACTCTTAATTTGCATTCCTAATCAATCACACAATTTGTAATCATATCAAAATTATCGTTTGAGTTATAAGTACTCATATCTTCATGAAATAAAATCCAATTTGTTTAATTCAACTATAAATACCTAGCTACGCATACACAAGATTATTTCATTTTCATTGTTTATTTCTAAAATAGTCAATTGTTAAACCTTTTTTTTAATTCAACTATACTTACAAGTAAAAATACATAAAAATATTTTAATTTTAAATAAATAATTAAAGTAAGAATGCTCATGTCAAAACAATTTAACTCGATTGATTAAACAAAATATATAAGTTATTGAAAAAAAATTCTGACATTTTCTTCAATTTCCATAAAAGAAATAAAAAGTAAGAATGTTTATACCTTAATCACAACTTGCTACATCTACATCTGAAGTACTAATTATGAAAGTAATTAATAAGGAAAACATTTAAGCAAATAATATAGTTTAAAATAAAAATGATCAGAATGAAATAAAATATTTAATGTTAATTCACTACAAAAAATGATATTTTTGTGGCGACTAAAAAAACGATTTTTGACATTTAAAAACAGACACAAAATTAATTTCTTATGGTAAAAAATAACAGAAAAAATTGTGACAGCTTTTAGTGGAACACTGATAAATCCGTCAAAAATTTGTAGTGGCTAAAGCTCTCACAAAATTTATTTTCACTTTTTTTTTATTTTTTTCATGTTTACTATTTTTGGCGGTTTAAAAATCACCACAAAGTGGATTTTTTCTGGTTTTTTTTGCCGAAAACATTTTTTTTGCCAAAAACAGTATTTTTTATAAAAAAAAACTCATTAATATTTTTCTAATTTTAATCATTTTTATTAATTCTATAATTATTTTCATTCCTAATTGATTAAGTATAAAAATTGAGATAATATATTAAATTTTTATTCTATCAAATTTCAATACTATTTAATTATTAATATTACAACATATGTCATTAAAAATATCAAACATAGTTTCAAACGTAATTTTTATCCAAGCTTATGCTCAAATACTTTTTTTTAATGAATATGAGAGGCAACGGTACATATCAACTAAACTTAATTGCTTGGATATTATCCCTAGTACTCGGCCACATGCATCTTTGAAGAATGTGTATCATCGAGAAGAATATTGTAATCCTTGAATGTATTTCACAACTTCAATAGGAATCTATGATGATTTTTGTCATTAATTTAATGAAATCCAACAAAATTTGATCACAATTTTCCAACTTATAGCCTTGTCTTTGTCAATATATTTATTTATACAATTAAAAATATCATACATAATTTCAACATGCATAAAACAATTTGCACACAATCCCAACCTAATGCCAATGACCAAATAAACATTGGCTAAACAATCCTAGAATAATAGGACAAAAGTTATGTACGACTGAAATGGAAATAAATGCGCATAGGTTACTCAACAAAGGAATTCCTTTGGCAGCTCTTGCAGCCAATTAGGCACAAGGCTTGAAGAATTCCCCATATAACTCTAACCATTTCTCTAATCTTGAATATATGTACTTGGATCCAAGAGAATCAGCCCATAATATGATGCCTCCCATAATGAAATCAATCCCAAAATTTAGAAAAAGTACAAAGTTTTGATAAGTGTGCCAAATAAATAATATGACAAACCTGTAAAAGGGAAAACCCATGCCCCTAATAGCAGAAATATCAAGATCTGCTGCTTTGACTGCGATACCTTCATCAAGGACCCGACAAGCTTCATTCACCACAAGAAAGAATATCATCTATATGATATCCTTTTCTTGTAACTTGGCAAGCTGTCCAGGTTCAGATTCACAACCTCAGATTAAAATCTGACTTCAAATTTTGTTTCATCACTAGTAAACAAATATGGTATGAAATAGGAAGAGTAATAAAGACCTTTTTGGATCAACGGAGACACCATAAATGCTCCTAGCCTTCTCAATATAGTTGTTTAATTCAGGCACTTCAAGAACTGATTGAAAATAGCAAGAACTTATCCAATAATTAGTACCTGAAAGAAGCCCGTCACCCAAAAGAGCTTGGTCTGAGTGAAGCATCCCCAAATTGTTCACAATGTTTTTGTAATACATATTGTCAAATGTGTAGGTAGTGACGGGATCCAAGGGAGCCAAATTGGTGTCAGAGTCAGCTTGATTTGGACACAAATTCACTAAATTTTGTAGAAGAGAAACATCAAGTGATGGATCAGATTTACCTGAGCCACCAAAGTCGAAGAGCCTTGGCTTGAACGTGAAGCATTGAGCAAAGCCAAGAGTGTGTGCACCTACATTCATTACATATTATATAGGGATGAATAATTTGAACTTAATTAGTCTCATGATTAGCCTGCAAGAAAGAAACATATAATATAAACGTGAAAGAAGCATTAATTAGCAAACCTTTCTTAGGTGCACCGGGAGCAAGAAATTTTGCTTGTTCTGATTCATTCATTGTTCGCCATGTCAGTATTGTGGGTCATTGTTGTTTCCTACATTAATGACAATTTTTAATTTTTCTAGGTAGATTAATAACAATTTTTATTTTTTCTAGATAGATTGCTGACATGACAAACAATGAATGGATCAGAACAAGAAAAATGTCTTGTTCCCGGTGCACCTTAGAATTTATCCTTCTTTTCAAGACCATTGGATATAAATTTGGCAGTAATGTTTTCTATAGGTTCGAAGGGTGATCGCAAGTTATTTACCTCACTCTCACTTGCTGTTGTACCTTCTCCACGACCCAAAGGCACATACCAAAATAGACCCTTACTCTGGAAATATTACGAAAGGTTTTAATATGTTTGATGTATACATTCAATATGATTGAACTATGATCAAAATCAAATAACTAACTATTAAATTTTTTGTTTGTTTAATTACTCATGTGATATCTATAATTATAAATTTTTACCTTTTGACCCTACATTCGAAAGTCGTCTGACATTGTTTGAGGTAAACATAGATTAAATGAGTTATGACATGTTTGTTTCAAATGACATTAGATGGATAGGACTGAAAGGTAAAAAAAAAAAAATCCAATTATAGAACCAAAATAGAATGTTTAAAACGATAAGGACTAAATTGAAAAATTGTTAAAACTGCATTATTTTTAATATCATATATTAAATGCCATATTTCAAATAGTTAAAAATTGGTGTCGTACTAGATAAACGGCTTCTCTTTCCGCTAGAGTAAGTATATCAGCACAAGACACAGTGGAGGGACAAGCCTTCTCCAATGTAGCCTTGATTGTGTCAATGACCTGAAATCCTGAGTGAATTTTTATTAGGCAGTGCGTTTTTTTCCCCTTTAAAGTGCTCGTATCATCAAGTAGCACAAAAGCATCACAACCTTTGTAACAAAAAAAATGAAATAAGCAGCACACGTAAAAAAATCTATAACATTATTCCAACTAAAAGAATAACTAATTAAAATTGAGACAGCTTAATTATTTACAATGACAAAACAATCGTGGAATGAAGGCGCAAGAGAGAAGCAGCAATCCTTGCATCCTTGGCCATAGCTGACCGCACGTTGTCTCGAACAATTCCGATCAGGTTTGGACATGTTATGTCATAGAAACTATAATAAAGTTGACAGTTCACTAAAGGACTAAGGAACACAAGGCGAAATATTGAAACAAAAAGAAGTATATTATTAGATTTAAACTCCATAAGTAGAAACCAGAATATGACAACATGAGAAATTAGTTAACAACTCAATTAGAATTGCTTGTGGGAATATAAGTTGTAAGCTTATACCATTTATAGGAAAATACGCCATTATCCATGTCCCTACTACTCTAGTTTGGTACAAGTCCAAATTTTCTGCTCCTTTTGTTTTGGTGTAACAACTCGCAACAAATCCGCATTTCTTGGATGTTTTCCAAAGGAGACACAACATCATGTAGCCCAAAAAGAGCTGAACAAGTTAAGGGAACAAGTAAAGAATGCTGAAACTACAAAGGCCACTACTACAAAAACCACTTTTTACATCGGTTATTTCCTCCTTTTTACGTTGGTTCTACAACCGTCGTTGTTGCAGGTGTCGTAAAAACATGACATTTTTTACGTCGGTTATCAACCGTCTTAGAAGTACACTTTCTACGACGGTTGTTAGCTCACAACCGTCTTAGAAAAACACATTCGAAGACGGTTGTTACCGGGAACCGTCTTAGAAAGGTTCATTCTAAGACGGTTCTTTTAAGAAACCGTCTTAGAAGCTTAGTTTTTAAGACGGTTCTCATTTTATAACCGTCTTAGTAAGGGTGTTTCTATGACGGTCATTGGACACCACCCGTCTTAAAAAGTGGTCTTCTAAGACGGTTTTTAATTGTGGACCGTCTTAGAAAGTTGTTTTTTAAGACGGTTCCTGTTGGAAAACCGTCTTAGAATCTCGTTTTCTAAGACGGTCTGTACACATCACCCGTCTTAAAAAGTTCTCTTTTAAGACGGTTATATAATACAGATCGTCTTAGAAAACGAGATTCTAAGACGGTTTTTCAATAGCGACCGTCTTAGAAAGTTGCTTTTTAAGACGGTTCTTGTTTGATAACCGTCTTAGAATCTCGTTTTCTAAAACGGTCAGTAGATATCACCCGTCTTAAAAAGTTGGCTTCTATGACGGTTGTATAATATAGACCGTCTTAGAAAGCCACTTTCTAAGACGGTTTTTTAATAGCGACCGTCTTAGAAAGTTGCTTTTTAAGACGGTTCTTCGTCACAACCGTCTTAGAAAGCTATCCAATTATTTTTTCATTTTTATATATTTAATTAAATTTTTTGCAATTTTTTTATGCCCTGATAATAATATATGAATGTACCATAAAAACTCAAAAAAAATGAATATCATTTCATTAGCAACATTAATCTCGAAGTATCACTTAGTATATAAAATTTACATTAATGGTAAAAATAACAAAGAGAAAGACAACAACATTTCACATAGCATGAAAACATTTTTGCCAAGTGTAATACAGATCTAATACTGTCATGTTTGTATGTTTGAGCATATGTTACAGCATCTTTATCAGATAAGTAAAATCTAGAAACACAACAACATTGGCTCTGCTAAAATCACTTCTGCAAAGACAAACAGCTCCCAACCCATTGGCTGATGAGTAATCAATCATCATATCAATGAATCCAAAAAAGATTGCAGCCCGCTCAGTGGACCTAGGGTGAAAATAGATGGTGTCAAAACATTAATCAAAGACGGCGAAAAGATCACCATTGATGTAATCATTGTCGACCAAACTAACCAAGAAGTAGCTGCCCCAAACCTGTGTGACACAAATATAAACAATTATCAAAACTCTATCATGTAGCAGAAAACAAAAAATACAGCATTGCCATCAAATACACAGTATTTCCTTTTATAAGGCAGTGTGCAAGGTTTCATCCTTCCATACATTGAAGCTGACAGGATCTACAATGGTTGGTTGAATTATCTCTTTAGCTGGGAAGACACCCCATGTCACAGCATTAACATCAATTTGATCCACATTAGATTTCCACTCCCGTCTTTATTCACAGCCATGTAAGTTAAAGATGTTTCATCGTTGCTTTTATCAACAAGTGCATGCAACTTTTCCTTAGAGCAGAAGAACTGTACATATGCCTTCTGATAAACATACATACCCACCAGGTCCGCCCCAGCCTAGGCCAAATTTCAAACAAAAATAAATGATTTAGTGTATCTCATATCCACCAACCAATATGGACAAGATATCAATACCCTCAGTCATAAATTGCATTGGACATTTTCATTAGGAAAATCTTAATGTTCTAGATCCCTCTTTTGAGTATTTTTCAATCTTCATTTTTCATTTTACAAGAAAGCATAGTTAATATAAAGTGGTACAGCCATATATCTCACCCAATACTGATCCAATATATTTTATCAATTAAAAAAAAACCTTCCAGTCATCTGGACACCAGAAGTTCAGTAAGTTAAGAATAATATCTTTCCTAATCAGCTTAAAAGTAGTTTAGGCAATCAACAATTTGAATTGATCTGTAAGACACTAGATCAGACATCTGTATATGTTCAAAAGGATAAGTATCACATTTGACAGTGTAATTTTTACTAACAAAATACAAGGAAAAAGAAATTGGAAATAGAACGGAACTAAAATTGCCCAATTGTGGTTGTGTGCTGAATTGTGGCACCTTATTAACATGTTATCCATTAGCATAACATCAGATTCAGGAGGCCAGCATGAACAAACCAACAAGAAACATGGAAAAAGAATTTGGTAGGAACTAAAAAAAGCAGAACTGCAGAGACAAATAATGAAATTAAAAAGCATGGTTTCAATGCTTTGAATTTAGATTTTGCTTCTATAGAATTCCTTATTTAATCCAGTCACATGCTACAATATAAAAAAAATTAAAGACAGCCCAAATCAGACAGGCAGAGCTAAGGTTAACATGCCTACTTTTCAAAAATCATGATTACTATGACATTAATATTTTGTTATTGGATTATTGTAAAATTCTTTTATGCTATTAATATATATACCATTTTCTTATTATTATAGGGACGAACCAGTGGTGTTATTTTTCGAATTGATCATATGCCTCCATCTATGTTGTTTCAAATCAGGTAGCAAGAGTTACACATTTTTTTAAGGAGCATATAAAATTAAAATGAGGAATCTCTATGATCTGGAAAAAAAAAAACATTTTACACACAAAAGGGTCCGAAATATATTTCACAGTGCTTACCGAAAGGTCTACACCATCATTAGTATATTGCCAAGATGTATCAATCTTGATCACAACAAATGAAGCCTGGACTCTATCCCCTTCATATTGAACATTATGAAAGAAACAGTCTTCTCTGTCAATCACAAATCTGATAGGCTGGAAAAGATTACCATTGCAAGTGAAGAAATTTGATAGCCCCACTTTCATCTCTTTCACTACATTGACATATTCAACAGAAATCAAGTATGATTGGAGAAGCAGTATACATGGTCCAACCAGATTCACTACTGCTACATCCTTCTGCACTACCCCAAAGAAAAGTTTAAAATAATCCATTTCTGAGTAAAGAAACAAAGAATGAGAGAGACTATAGCTGATGAAGGAAATTCTACATTGAACTAACATTAATAGATAGATAGCTTGATATATATCTGCTTATCTGTTTGCGCTGCCAAAAGGTTGTGAAATGTGAACTGAAAACGGTAGATGCAATCTGAAAACGAGAAACCTCATAAATTGAAAAATAAGAAAAAATAAAAAGATAAAAACCTCACTTCAGAGTTCAGAAACGTCATAACAATAAGCAACAAAGATTGCAAGCACCGTACAATATTTGACAGAACCCAAACTTCAACATAACAGCCTGTGTATAACAAGTAGAAAATAAAGGTAGCAGTGTTATGGTAAATACATAAAATAACAGAGAGAGAGAGAGAGTAGAAGTGACCTCGTAGTCGCCATAAGATAGATAGAATGACATCATGATAGCAAGATTTACATCCTGCCTTGCATATCTAATCCGGAATGACAGTGTTGACAAATGGTGAACAACATTTACTTTACTCATTTTGTAAAAGAAAAAAAAGGGTTACAAGAGAAAAAACCTATTATACAACATTACATTGTCCCATACTGTAATGATGAGTCAAAACCCATGTCACTCCACCCAGTTCATGATAACCATTTCCTTAAATCATATATGAAACTTTAAGGAATTCCATACATAGTTGCACATACAATAGCAGACCAAGAAAATGATATGACAATAGTATGTTGTACACAACAAAACAAAGATCTCTTAAGAACTGTAGTAAATTCAATAAAATTGTCACAAGGTTAGCCAATTAACATACAAGTAATGTCAATCCATATCATAGTCCATCATAAGCTGCCTACAAAGATTGTTTTCTAAATTCCAATAAACACTCTGCCCATTTTCTCCTTATTGATGTTATGTCATCCCCGTCTAACACTGTAGCATCACCAAACCACTGCAACAATGAGTTGGCATATAATAAACCAGTGAACATGCATATTCAAAGCATTACGAAATCAGTTTTCATGTACACTACTGCCGCAACGGGTTCAACTTAACATACCTTGTTCCATTCAGTTCTCAAACCTCCACGAACTATGTTCCACATCCATTGCATTACGTAATACCCGCATTCAAAGCCTCCTTTTTGAACGTTGCTCTGTAATTTGCATAGTAACAATGATTTTAATAGGCACAACAGCTAAGTATATAATCAAAGTCACATACGTCCATAATTAGAAGAATTAAATTACTTACCTTGACTTCAATCCAGTGTGGTCCAGCTAAAATACATTTACCATCGGCACCGGAATTCAATGTCTTAAGTGCACTAATTTACCAAAAGCAACATACGTTTGGGTTAACGCCTTAAATTTATCTTGCAGGGATTAATTCGGTGGAGAATTTAAGAATATGATAAATTGAAAACAACTCACTTGTTAATGACAGCTTTGATGTGAATGTCTGGTTTCTTCCGCAAGGAACAAAACCATACAACTGTGTGCTGATTAGGACATAGAACAAATAGTTGCCAATGGGCCCTGCATTATTTTCGTCATTAGCAATTACATATACACAAACATAATGTGATAATTGAACATTATATGCAGCAAACTTACTGATTCAAATATGCGCCTAGGTACAACTGCCTTTGTGATTCCTTGACCCATGTTTGAATGTATAGTTGGCAATCAGCACGTTTATCTTTTGCATTGTGTATCATTTGGGGCTCAAAGAACCCGTACACATCACCATAACCCAACGTTGTACTCGACTGATCCAAAAACCTACATTTAACATTTCAAATACCAGTCAAAAACATCAGTTATGTATAATTTAATGAGCATAACACGTACTTAACGCCTTAATACTTACATAATCCACAGCTGTATGATAGAGATGTTCAAATATTTGTCACCTCCTATTATTTCATTAATATCTGAATATGTTATATAGAAGGTTGTTTGTACATCCGCAATCCCAAACTTTGCTCCAATCCATATCAACTTCAGAGGCCTGTGGTAGACTTCGTACAACAGCTTAAGCAATTCATCTAAAGGATCCACTTGACACACCTTAGTGGACCTTTGTACAGCTTCATCAAAGTTTTTGGACAAATCCAGTACATCCTAGTAAACCAAAAGATAAAAATATATATAACATGTGTATAACTTTTCAGAGTAATATGCGTGACAGAAAAATGTGTACCTTATCAGCTATTGGTTTGATTAAATTTTTAGGCCAAGCGACAAACGTTTCCAGGGTATCTTTCACATACTTTATCTCTGGCGTGGGAAATGGAACTTCCGCATCCCCGTCAACAATGGTTGAGACAATGACTCTTGCAACGTCA
>PYAF01000404.1:0-61176 GCA_007407185.1 Glycine tomentella
GAGACTGAGAGAGTTGTTGAGAGAGTTGTTGAAAGCTGCAGTGGAGAATCCGAACCTGAGGAGTGGAGAATCCGAACCTCAGAGAAGCTGAAAACAAGCTGCCGAACCTGCGAAGCAACGGGAACCTGGGGACCAAAGATCCAAAGCACCAGAAGTTGACACGTAACCAGGAAAATGTAGTTTTTATACTGTATAGATATATAAAAGAATACTTAATTGCAAATATATACTTATACATCGACTGAAATTGTATTTTAGAATGTATATATAGCTGCAATTTTTCTTATAACATACACAAACCAACAAATAAAATCAAGTTGAAATCTTAGTTACAAAAACATTAAGAAAGGAGAAAACCTACACCGCATCCTTCCAACCACTCTTAATTAAATACTAGCCCAAGATCCCATTAAATAGTGCATGTTATTATTTGAAATATTGGAAAATGTGGCTAACACGGGGGAGGGAGGAAAGGAGAAACATACAGGGGAGATTGTGAGGGAGAAACACCTTGCCAGGGACAGGGAGGGAGATGGTAAGGAGACTGCTAGCGGAAAAAGGGATTTTGGATGAGGCAAAGCTCGAACACCAATTGAACCAAATCATGATAGGCAATATGATAATGCAAGAAAGGAGTTTATTGGGGTTAGGAGGTGAACGTGTAGTTCTTAGGCCTAATCAATATGGGTCCGGTGAAGAAGTAACATATCACCAACAAGTACAACATATTGGGCCTAAGAAGTCTACCTAATGGTGCTGAATGGTGTGGAGAACAATAAAGTTTGGGAAAAAAGGGAATGCTCCAAGAAACCAGACTCTCATTGTATGGACTCAAGAACTATAGAAGATGAGTCTTGCTTCCTACACCAGTCATTTTGTTGGGCCCAACAAAGGTAGAAGATAAAAGATTAGAGGAAGGCATGGGTGAAGTAGAGAAAAAAGTCCATAGAAGAAACTCCAAAGTAAGAAGGAAGAGAGAATCGTTGTTGGGTGGTGTGGGTACTTGCAAGGCCCATTACATTTGTTTCGTTAATAGGAACAGGAGGAGAGGCATTATCCATAAGAAACCAAGGAACCATGATGGCAATAGAGCTCAACATAGTCAGGAAATAAGAGGGGGAGAAATTATCACAACAAACAGAGGATGAGCCTATGCTTGTTTGCAGGGGAAATTCAAAAAGGGGTCTAGGATTCCCGGTAAAAATACAGGTCAGAGGAGAAGCAAAGGGGGGTGTCTTAGATGGAAGGGCTTATGTGAGTACTAAGAGAAGGAGGAAGAAAGGGAGGGGACCCTTTCTCTCACTAGTTTCCTTTATTTTATCAAAATATGAAGACAACACTAACAATATGGTGGTGAATAAAGAAGATTTATTGGAAGGAAGCAAGATATGGGATGTGAATAAAAATCTTGGGGTTAGCTCAGACAAAGGAGATGGACCAACTGTAAAAAGGATTGTAGTTATGGAAGAAAGGTTTATAAAGGAACTAGAAGATTTCATGTGCAAAAAACAGGAAGGGGATGAAAAGGTGCAGTTATGAAGGTGCTTTCTTACAATGTCAAGGGTTTGGGATACAACATCAAATGGAGGAAACTAAGAAACTTGTTGCTAACTCAAGATGTAGATATGTTGTGCATTCAAGAAACGAAACTTCACGTAGTGGGAGAAAATTATGCAAAAAAATATGGGAGATCAAGAGTTTGCATGGGAAGAATTATCTACGAGAAATACTACGGGGGAGTTTTGTGCGTATGGAAAAAGAATGACTTTGTTTTGCAGAATAAATTTGTGGGCAATGGTTTTATTGGACTTGTTGGCAAATGGGGGGATGTGAATCAGAACATTATTATTGTTAATGTGCATGCACCCTACAACACAATCAACAAAAGAAGCATGTGGAATGAATTGATCCAGAGAAGAGAAAATATGCTGAGAAAGTTTGGTTTGTGGTGGGGGATTTTAATGCGGTGAGAATGAGGGAAAATAAGGTGGCTATTGAGGGTAGTGATAGTGGAGATAACAGGGAGATGGGAGATTTTGATGAATTTTGTTGGAGGATGGAAATCATGGATACTCCTATGGTGCTTAGGAAGTTTATGTGGTATAGAAGTGGAGGTGTGGCCAAAAGTAGATTTGATAGAATTTTGTGTCAAAGAAGTGGTAAAACTTTTGGCCTAATTCAACTCAATACATGTTGAAACGATCTTTCATCGATCACTGCCCTCTAATTCTAAAATACAAGGATGAAGATTGGGGTCCAAAACCATTTAGAGTCCTCAATGTTTGGCATAAGAAGTCGGGTTTTGGTGAATTTGTAGTTCAAGCCTATGGAAAAAAACAAACCCAAGGTTGGAGTATGTTCAAAAACAAACAAACAAAGGAAAAATTGAAGGCCCTAAAGGTGGATATCAAAAGGTGGAACAAAGAAAATTATGGAAACTTGGAGTCAAAATGTTAAAGCTTGGAGGAGAAGAGTGCATCACTAGGCATCATTGATGAGCAAAGGGGGCTAACTGACCAAGAGGTAAAGCAAAGAAAGGAATGTGGGGCAGAATTATGGGTGGCAACAAGAAGATTTGAACCCTTACTTTAACAAAAGTCAATGATCAAATGGATTAGAGAGGGAGATAATAATTCAAAATTCTTTCACTCAATAATCAATTGGAAGAAAAGATCAAAGGGAGTAAACTCTCAAGATGGAAGTTGAAGCATTTGTCTTTTGGAGGTTGTATTTGTTTAACTAAGTTGGTTTTATCTTCTCTACCTTTATATTTCTTGTCTTTCTTTAAGGTCGCTTTTTAAGTGGTTAGGAGTGTTGAGAGGATACAAATGAATTTTTTGTGGGTATATGTGATGATAAGAGAAAATTAGCTTGGGTGAGTTGGGAAAAAGTATGCTTAGCTAGAGAGGAGGGTGGTTTAGGGATTAGAAATGTTGCTTTCTTCAATAAGGCTCTTGTTGCCAAATTGGGGTGACGTTTGTTGAGGGAAGGAGATTGTTTGTGGGTGCGGGTCTTGAAAGCAAAATATGGGGAGGGTCTAGGGTTGGAGCATGGTAATATACACAGTAGAGAGTCTTTGTGGTGGCAAGATGTAAAGAAACTGTGTCAAGTAGGGGTGGAGGGATTATGGTTTAATAGTATATATGAGAAAAAGAGCGGTAGGAAATGGGGAAAATACGTCTTTTTGGGAGCATGTGTGGGTTGGGGACCTATGTCTTAAGGAAGCTATCCCTAGACTATATTCCCTGTCCATGCAAAAACAAAATACTATTATAACTATGGGCTCTCATGTTGATGGTGTTTGGAGGTGGCAGTTGGAATGGTGCAGACATCTTTTTGTGTGGGAAACTGAATTGGTGGAAATTTTGAGGGACAACATACAGGGTTTTACGTGGCAGGAGGATGCATGGGAATTTTGCTTCTTTGGCTCAATCCAATTTGGTGCAGGGAAGAAAAGGATATGTTTAGATGCTTGTGGAATGTGAAAGGACCATCTAAGGCGGTAGCATTCATGTGAAAAGTAATGCTTGGTGACATAATTCAATCTAGAAGCAATTTGCAAAAAAGAAATATTTGTGTGGTAATAATGATTACAACTGACCATTTTGTTTAAAGAAGCCGAAAACCACAAAACATATTGTTCTCTTGTGATTTTGCCCGGGATATTTGAAAGAGATTATACAAGTGGGGCAGGATGGTTTACGGTGACCCCTGCAATAAAGCAGATGCATTGTGGGGTTGCGGTGTGGTTGTTATAGAAGATATATTGCGGAATGATATCGTGTTTAATGATAAAAGATGCTCTCAAGATCAACATTTTGAATCAATCACAATCACTACATGGAAATGGATAAAGGCAAGAACAAAAGGTTTCTTTATTGTGTATATAAGGGTATAAGTGCAAGTTGTTACTTGGGAGATTTCTTTGTGGCTTCTGAATAAGGTTTGGCTAGAAGGTCTTGGTTGATTTGGAGGTTGGTGGTGGTGGGTGACTCATGGTGAGGGACAATGCTATGTTCTTTTTTGTCACAGAGAAGAGGCAGGAAGGGTGGCTGTGTTGTGTGGTTTATTATTATGATGATGATGCTTTTGCTCACGTTGGTAGGGATTGATTAGTTAGAATTTAATGCTTCTGCTCATTCAATGCTTAGTAGTCCTCTTTCCTTTGTAAGTGGTTGGATATCCCTTATACCCATAACTTATTAATATATTCTACTTTGTTAACAAAAAAATAAAATCAAGTTGAATGTTTTTTTTTTATATATATAAATCAAGTTGAAAGTTTGCAAATAAAGTTTACGAAAAATTAAATTAAGTGAATAAAATTTACGTTTTCTTATATTTTTTTATTTATTTAGGCAACTATGTCTAGCTAGAACAATATACCTTGAAACGATGGTATGAATCGACAGCAATTTGTCCGTTGCTTTGGTCCTTTATTTTATCTGCTAACACGAAAGTTAAAAAAGAGAAATGAAAAACAATTACAAATCTTGATTCTTTAGCATATGTGATCCAAAATATTCAAATTTCACAAAGTTATTTTAAGGATAATATTAAACTAATAAATAATACATGTACGTGTAGTATAATATTTTTTTACTCTATTACGTTGTACTTACAATATTCAAATTCTCATTTATTATATTTTTTAAATTTTCTAATTATTATTTTAAAAATCAATACTAGATTTAAATTACAATATATCTTGATTAGCACAATTTTAATTTATGGTTGCAGTTGCGACTTCGTCAGTTGCTTAACAACTAATAAAATGTGAAAAAAAAGTTAATGTGGTCATAATTATAGTTAATTTGGGACACTTTCACTCAATAAGTCAAACAGTTTTAATGTTGGAGTTGCTATTGCTATTGAAACTATATTTTAAAACCATGTTGATTAGAACACCTTCATACTAGGTTACCCTGCATCATTGGCAAATACTGTCCCTTTATATTAATAATTAATCCACAGTTTTAAATGTATTGGATTATCTATGGTGACATTTTCCATGCTTCCATGTTATTTAATGCATCTGAATTTAATTTTTGAAGTTAGATGAAAAAGTTCTATAAAAAAATTAAAGTGTATAAATTGATTTTAACGGAAAAAATTCAATTAATTTTACTCTTGTTATCTTCTTCTCTTGTGATTGTTTATGAAAAAAATTATCTAAAACAGGACCTTAATTCAACATTCTTCTGCTTTACTTTTTCTATTTCTCCATTACTGACAAACCAGTACTGTAATGCACTCATTATTTTGGTCTTATATTTTCATATCCCTTTCCCAAGCTTTACTGCTACCTTTCACTAATTTTTTCTAACAAAATGATCAAAACAACAAAATAAATGGTGCCGTGGTGGTTCAATGCTAGTGGGGTATAATGATCTACTGATCCTTTAATTTTGTAATATTGAAGCCTCAGTTAACTTTAGAATAAGTTTTTTTTTTTTTTTTTTACTCTTTAACCACCTAATTCAAAAGAACAAGCCATTCCACATAAATTTCCAAAGAGGAAGGGATAGATTCCCTTACTTGGGTATTTCTGAGTGAAAGTGTCCCAAATACTTGGACCTCTGCCACCTTTATCCGTTGCACCTTCATACTATGCAGAATAGAAAGAAAAGCCAATTGAAAAATTGCATTAAACCGTTTATAGTGATCCTTTTTTCATTTCTCAACTCAAGGATAACTAAATTAGAAATAAAAACCAAAGTCAACATAAAACTTTCTTCTAATCAACTAAATTGGAATGTATACTTAACATTGTATTTGAACTTTATATAAGAAAATCAAATAGTCAATAGCTTTTTTGCACATTAAAGCTGATATAACAGATTTATGTTGCAATGACATTCCAAAATCCAAAAACAAAAACATCTAAATTAAATCTTCCATATGTGTTTGAATATAGCTCATGTGCAAGAAGTTGTAAGGTCAAACCTGATATGCAGAGGATGAGGTACCAAATATGAAATCCTTTGGAAAGCTGCTTCGTTTAAGAGAGCCATTGTCATAATTCTCACCAAAACCTTCAATGGAAGCCACAGAATCAAAAACAAGAACGAGGAGGGTGGAAATAAGGTAGAGAATGAAAGCGATTAACGAATTAGTTTCCATGAGTGACTGTAAAAGTCAATAACTCCTACTTCTTTATAACCATTCCATGTTAGAAAACTGGCCCTCTTGCTTTAATTTTTGTGTTAGTACTTCGTGCCCCAAAATTTTAAATAGAGAACCTTCTGTGTATCTTCTCCCCTTCGTTCCATGTGCGGTTGAGCATGCTTAACCGTCAAGGCTGCCATATTCGTAGGTCTAATGATGTTATAAACTATAAAGCATTAGAAAATTACAAAATTAAGAATAAATAACACCTCTCCTATAATGAACCCACACTCACTTAAAAAGAAAAGAAAAGAAAATAGGCGTCTATTTTTTCTGAAGAGCTAAGGCCCATTATTTAGCAATTGAAAGGAAAAGGTGCGGAGCGTAATTGCTATTTACAGTATCCCAAATTGATAAATAAACTCCCCTTCACCTTTTTTTCTTCCAATTTAATTACTCCTTTTCGGAAAGTAATCTCCAGAATATAGTATCACATCTTCTGAAATTCGTTTCTGGAATTCTTTTTAAAATTTTAATAGTTCCAAAACTAGTTTCCAAAAGTGTTAAAATCTGGTGTGTAATGGCAGTGTGGATGTCTATGGCTTGGGGGGGTGGGGTGGGCGCTAGTTTGTTGGCTGGATCACGTGAGCCTGATGGCTGGCGAGCGTTTCTGTGAAGAGGGTAAGCTCATGGTTCAGCCACTGCAATGTGGGTTTGAATAGTTGAACAATGGTCCTGAGTACGTAACCAAAAAAAAAAAAAAAGGTTTTAAGAATTGAGTTCACTTTTCATGTATCAAAAGCACAATTAATACCTTGGGAATTTAAGATGTGTTAAACAATAAACTGAAAGGGTAGCTACCTGGTTGTTGGGATCATATAATATAACATCATTATAATATCTTTATCTTAGTTATAATAAATTATCAGGAAATATTCCAAATTCATATTGAATTAACCCTGTCATAAAAGTAATTGATAAGAAAATTCCCTACCTAATAAGAACAGAATGGAAGATCAAACATGGATGGGCTGGCTAGATAGGTGGGCCAATATGGAACTATAAAGTAAAAAAGTAAAGTGGGCCAATATGAGCTGGCTAGATAAGGTCATCGACCTTGGTTGAACAACAAAAAATAAGTTCATATAGAATATGTCGACCAATCCATTTTTCATCCTTAGTCCAAAGGGTCTAGCTGGGTCGGGTCGATCGACCCATTTGCCATCTCTATTATTTAGTGTATGTTGGATAACTTAATCACAAGGGCTTCAGACTTTATGATATAATGATGCATGACATAATATCTAAATTTATTTTAGGTAAAATATATTTTTAGTACCTCAATAATTAGAATTTTTGTTTTTAGTTTGTCAACTAAATTTGACTAGTCTTGGTTGTTAAAGTATTTTTTTGTTTGACTTTTAGTCCATGTAGTCAAGTTTTTCCACTAAATGATGATATGGTAATTAATTTGTGGCAATTTGTTTTGCTGGCTGCTAAAAACCTCCTAAAATTGTTTGGTGGAAATATTTAGAATGTTCCAACCATTTTCTAACGGTTAAAAATCACTATAAATCTTTTCCCGAAACTTTTTAAAAGTGTAATCCATTTATTTCGTCTTCTCCTCCTCAAAATTATTTGATCAGATCCAAGTTGTTCATTTTATTTCTTTTATAATATCTTGAACTGACTCTCCTCTTTCTCCTCTTCATTCCTGAAGTCATGCTGCCCCACCCTCTTTCTGAGATCTGCTTCCTGCTTTTTTCCCATCAGGATGGGTACCGAATGGCTTTGAAGAAAGAGTGAAAGTGAGTGGGTGAGGAATGCAAATGGGAAGTGCAGGATTCAAATAAGAGAGTGCAGGAAACAAATGCTTTTGCTTTTTCCTTGATTGTTGGATCAACTGCTCAAACTAAGCCCAATGAATCGTTCCACATATCTTAATATGTTATGAAGGAGAAATTTGAAACACAAACTCTTAACAATCTTACTGGAAAATATGATCTTCTTTTAATAATGGTGAAATAATGTATTTTTAAGTTGTTGCTGCTGGAAAAAAAAGTTGTTGCTGCTTTTTTCTGGTTGCTAAATAATGGTGGAATAACGTATTTTAGTAAATAATTTTGAAATAATTAAATTTCTATTTTATTAGATAAAATTAAGTTAAAGAGGTAAGATTTTAAAATTAAGGAAAATTATGAAAACAAATTATAAATTATTTATTATAGGAGAAGACAAAATGAACGTCCTTAAATTTATCTTTGAAATTCTTACAAGTTTAAAAAATTTAGGGAAACAATTTCTGATGGCTCTTAAACTCTAGAAAATATGGTGGCACACATTTTAAATATTTCCACATCACCAAACAATTTTTGAAGGTTTGTAACCGTAAGGAAATTTTTTTTATCACAAATCAACTGACATATCATTATTTAACGAAAAAATTTGATGCCAAAGACTAAAAGCCAAACGAAAAAAATAATTCGAGTGTCAAGATTAGTCAAATTTTAGTTAAGAGACTAAAAATCTCTCTAAAAATTGAGGGACTAAAAACATAATTATGCATATTATACTGTCATTTTTACTACTTAAATAATTGAATTGATAATTGTGATGGACGGTATTATCTTTTTTCAAATGCAAATTATTACCATGTTTTCATAATTAAGTAAGTTATTTGAAATTATTATTTTTTTCTGAATTTTTCATTAATTAGTTGGTTCACGTACATGTAGCGACAGAGAATTGTCACACACAACATATTAACCGGAATGCATGAGTGTGCTGTAGGCCCATCTGTTCATGTCTAACTAGGTTGGAGCCATAAATAAATGACACAGTCCATCCATTTTAAAAACAAACACAAAATGTCTCAACCTTCAACTTCAAGGTTATCAACCCATACCTGATAGATACATAATCATGCTTATAATAGATACAATGTACTTTGAATTGTGCTTCGTTTCTATCTAGAGTTAGGTCAAGGAACTCAGAAAGATGTTCTACTCATCAACCTCACATTGTAAGTGAGTCTCTTGAAAGGAACTCTCGACGCAATAAGTGCAAATCCTTTTGAGATGTGTAGTTGTTTTAGAAGATGCTATGGTCTCACGCGTTTCCCCTTGACCATATGCACGCATCTACACGGTCAAGAAATTAAGTTCAAAATAAATAAGAACGCAAGGATAAATTACTTTAGCAAAATCCACCAAGGATAAACAAAAAGTAACATGATTACTTGAGAATAGCACATAGTTTTTTTTTTTTTTATATGTAGGAATTAAAGACAGTCTCAAAAAATTTACAGCACTCTCATATTTTGTTTAACCAAGTGAATGTAGACTCTTTTGATAGGATAACACATAGGTTTACTTTCATGCATAAGCTTAGAGAAGTCAATCAAGTAATTGATTGTGCGCCTAAAACTAAATTTGGTCTTTTATGGAGGAGAATTTACAGAATTTTATTTATTTATTTTAGTCTTGTTTTTCTTTCTATGCGTAATTGCTTTTTTTGGTAGAGGTTCTATCATCTGTGTATTTGCTAGCAGATATTTTGCTAATTTTTTCTTTCCCAGATGTTTTAAGTTTGGAGGAGTTGGTGCTCCTTCTTCATGTTAGGGAAAATTACAAAAGAACAACCTTGTAATATCCTTTCTAAAACCTCCACGCTCCCAAAGTGATAACCTTTAATTAGGTGAAGGAAAATTATTTTGGACCTTTGTACACGACTCATGTATTATGGGTGGACAGATGCTAGAGCGTAGTGGAGTAGAAGCATCTACTCCTTGAACTTGATCCACTTGTGTTGGGTTACGACAATGTAAGTTGGCAGTATATGAGCGATTTTGTAAATTTATATTCGTGGTTTATTTTTTATAAACTGATGTGTAATCATATTTATTAAATGAATAATTGAGAATAATCATTTTGCTTCCGATGACGTAGTCACACGGGTTGAATATGTAACTGTCATGTTCGTGTGTATGTGTGATTACTATGCTTTAGACTTCTAGTTACTATTCCTAATATGCCTCTTTTTATTGGACTTACATTCTGCCCGTAAATACATTGATTCTAGAAAAGTCTACGTTTTCATGTGGTATATAAATTAAACCATTACCACGTAACATGCATGAGACGAAATGTGCACTAATGATGCAACATTCCTTCCATTTCTTTGTTTTTTTGTTTTTTTATCACTAACTTGAGCTTGGGAATACCTTTTTAAGTAACTAGCTTATTCTCTTGAGTGGAGCAACATATCACAACACGGAGAAGATTCAATGATCTTAGAGGATAATAAAGAAGAAACACTTTATGGCTTCAGGAAAGCTTTTCTTTAATTTCTAGATAAGATTGGTATGGCATGGCAACTTGTATTCTACTTTGCTTTGAGTGTTTATTAAAGGCTTAATATGTATAATTGAATATATCCAAAGGAAAACCCCAAAAGCAAAGCATGAAAAAATGAAAATATATAGCTAAAGTCCGCCAGGAAGCTGTTGTGGATAGCAATATACGCCGCTATGTACAGCCCGTGTCTGGCGTGCCATATAATCCTTTTACAATTTACATGCAATGAAGGGCAACATTATTGTCAATTTGTAGCACGTGCCTTGATGTGAAAGCTTTTACACCATACAAATAATGTCCTGGTTGAAAGAGAATATTCCAATTTTCTAGGAGACCGAGTGCTACAACAATTTACAATTAATACCTTTTAGTAAAATATTGGACAATTATTTTATTTTAATATTTTTTTTTGAGTTTTCATTAAAAAATTGTTTTTAATTTGTTCTTGAAAAATAAAGATTTCAGTCTTTACAAATTATATTTGTTTTATTTTTTGTCTTTAAAGCAGTTTAAATAGTCATTACAATAATTTTTTTGTTATATTTTACTTAATATTTTCTATTTAATGGTTTCATTTGAATAAAATTAATATTTTTTTAGTAAAAATTGCAATTACCTATATTCAATAATACCTCAAATGTTTTTCTCTGTTTTTTCATGCAATTAAGACACATAAATTATTACGACTCATTGGTTAAACTAACTTATAAGCTAGTCAAAATAACTTATAATCTATTAAAATATCTTGTAATTAAAAACACTCATAGAACTAAAGGAAGAACATAAAAATTACACATCTATTAAAGTGTCTTATAATTAAAAACACTCATAGAACTAAAGGAAGAACATCAAAAAATTGCAATTGCAATATATGTGTTTAATTTACTAAGCCTTTTGTACTCCATATCACTATAATGTATTGTTTTTTATCATTCTTATATTTGTAGAAGATGATAATTTTAGTCAAAATCTTGAAAGGTTTGATAATGTTTTTAAAGATTGAGATAGGAAAAAGTTAATAAGAAACAAATTATGTTTATAACTTGAAGTGTAATTGTGATGAAGTTTTAATTGAAAAAGTAAATTTGATTGGTGATGATGAAACTGTTCAAATTATAGTTGAATCGACGAATCGGTATAAGTAACATAAAATAAGTATATATATTAATGTGTCATAAGTTTAATAATTAATCATGATATAGTTCCTCTATAAAAAAAATTAATCATAATAGTTTGGTGGTAAATTTATCCACTAAATAAAATCTTAGGTCCTTGGTTCAATTTTTGAGTGTACTATATTTTTTTGTATTTTTATTAAATTTTTCATTTTTTAAATGATAATTAATTCTAGTCCTACCTATTCAACCAAATTGATTCACTGGTTTAATCGGATTAGATTATTAGTTTAACGTGAATCGACCTGGTCAAACCAAGTTGCATCGAGTCAACTACATAATCAATCCAATAAGCAAATCGATCCGATCATACCTTCGATTCACGATCGAATAGATTAGACTAGTTGGATCAATTTGAGTTTTAAATGTATGGTTCTAATGAAGTAAATTTGATTAAGAGTGGTAGTAATGTATAAAATAATTGATAAATGTATTTTTTTTTACTATGGATTCAAAGGAGGTTAAACAATAATTTAATTATTCTTACTTCTTACATGATATAAATAATATTTTTATATAATCAATTAAAATTATTTCAGATTAATATTTATAAAAGGAAATAATTGTGTGTGTGTGTTTTAATAAATTTTTTCCAATTTCTAAAAACATGTTATCAATCTTATAATCTTTTTTGAAAATGTTCACCAAAAGTATGTAAGGCTCTTCACATGAGAAGATATCTAGACCGAGAATAGAACACAATAAAATAGAAAAAAGTTTTTTTTTTTTTTTTTAGGACTTTTGTATGTTAAGCCTATATCAGATCTAGTTAACAAAATCCATTTAAGTCACACTCAAAATATAAAGTTGAAGTCTTATATTTCATCTATAATTACTAGTTGGGTTGGGTCAACTGTGAGCTATAGTTAGTTAGGCCAAAAATCCTAGATTCAATTTGAGCTTCTAAGGTGAGACATAAGTCTCACAAAACTTTAGTGTGTACGAGGTTTTTAGCCTAACTTAATTTATGATTAAACTTGGGCTAAATAGGTATGAATTTAATTTGCTCTTAAAATTTAAAAATCCAACTTTTATATTTCAACTAGGATGGGTCAAGCTAGTTGCGGGCTATCATTGGTGTGGCAAAAAAAACTCAAATTTATTTTGATCTTAAAAAATGAGGCTGAAGTATGCTAAAAAATTGATCTTTATGGTTTTTTACAGACTTAGCCCAAATAGGACTAAAAATCCTAAATTTAATTTGTACAAAAAGTTTAAAACTCAAGCTCTGCATTCAATTTAGGCTTCTATAATAACTTCTAAGCTTGGTTTGTAAGCAAGTTAAAAAAAGTACACATTTAATTTGTTCTGAAAATTTAAAGCTCAAACCCAAATATTCATCCAGTGGGTTCAAGTTGGATCGATTATAGGCTTATGTAGGTTGGAGGCTCTAACTAGCCAAGACAAAAAGGTCCGATTCAATTTAGACCTCTAAAATAAAATAATGCTTATTTAAAACTTGGTATGTATAAAGGTCAGATTCTATTAGTATGGTTATTAGTCACTCAGATTTTGCAACCACCACGATCATTTCTAATATTAGTTGCACTTATTATTATTATTTTTAGTGTCATGATCGTTGTCATTATTATTATTAAAGATTATGAATATTCTTCAACTTACAAAATTAGAGTATGTGATTAAAAAATTTTCACACAAAAAAAATCAAACATAAATTCTCTTATTAAATAGATAATTTTTTCACATATAAATATAATAAGACTTTATATCAGTGCAACAATCTTATGAATTAAATGTGATTTATGTTTAAAATTTAGTATTAAAAATAAAAAAATCAATTAAAAATTAAAATTTAGTATTAAAAACTAAAAAGAATCAATTAAAAATTAAAAAATAATTTTAATTTTTAAAATTTTCAAAACTTAAAATTAACTATCACCTTAGTACATGTCGAAAATATATAAACTTTAAATAAAAAAAAAATTCAAGTATCATTATTATCATATAAAAAGAACCTTATAGTCAGAGTTGTTAAAATTTGTTCGATTTGATCTGTTGGACCAAGATTCGGTAGCATAATCGGTCCGGTTACATTATTGAATTGTTTATGCAGTTGATCCGGTCAAATTCGACTAGTCTGACCTGATTTTACTATTCAAGTATCACAAATTTTTTATTTTTTTTGGATTTTTTAATTTTGGATTATTATCAATTATTATTTTGATTTTAAAGTATGATTGAATTTTTCTTACTCAAATAATATTAATTATATATTTATATATAATATATGCATATATAATTTTGAATTTTAATATATACCGGATTAAACTGAATTAATTATTGACCTACCAGTTGAACCACTAATTCTCTAACCCAGTATCTCAATCAGAGTGAATGACTGGATCAATTTTAATATCACTTCTTTAGTACCAATTATGAGATAATTTTGCAGAATAAAAGAATTTCAACTACCAGTATTTTGGAAATTTAAAAATGACAAACGAGTTTTTGCAAAATAATAAAATATCACTTCGTACAAATTGCGAAACTGCCCTTGCTTGCTTGTGACATCCCACCACGTTGTTGTGTCATGATCAAGCCAGTAAAAACCCTTTTACTTTTACCCAAATCTCATGAGCACCGTAAAAAGTAAAACCCCTCTTGCTCTCTAAATCTGATAGCGGTAAAGTCACAATCGCGTGTACCCCACGTCAATTCCCAAACAAGGATCTCGTTATTATCTGCGGTAACGCCCACCGTGAATCCTCATCTTTAACCGTTGTTTTCGAGCCCCGCGATCTTCTAATTTCAACGGTCCAGATCTTCTCACTCTACCTTTCTCATGCACCTCCTTTATATAAATATCCTTCATACAATTCCTCTTCTTTTTCACTTGGCCAAATCTGAAGAAGCTACAATAGCTAGTTGAAGCTGAAGCTCCATCCCTTGCGTTAATGGTGGATTGTTAGATTTGATTCGATTTTAGGAACAACTTATCGATCCCTCAATCTGGTAAGAACATGTAGAATCTCGTGATTTGATCGTGAATTTTTCGTAAAGTTTTGTTCTTTTTATGAATTGAAATTCTGGGTAGTTGTGTAAGATTCGTATTGTGAATTGGGTTTTTTGTGGATTTGAGTTTTGTGATCTTTAATGGTGTTTGAGTTGGATGCAGATCGAGGGTGTGGTCTATTTGATTTGAACTAAATTTCGGATTGAAGGGTCTCATTTTCTTGGAGCATTAAAGCAGAACTTTTCTTGGTAAGGTTATTGATTGGCTTTCATTTTTTATTTTTATTTTTGCTTTTTTTGGTTAAATGTTGATTACCATTTTGTTGTTATTGGATTGGATCTTATGGATATGAAGGTGGTGATTGAGAATTTAATGGCGCCATGGCGTTATTGCCTTGCTGGATCTTATGGTGTGCTTATTTAGTTTACCAATTATATTTTCTTAACTGCTTTATTAAGTAGTAGGTATGTTTTATCTCGGTGCGATAATTATTATAGATGCTATCCCCTTTTGCAATGATCTACAAAAAATCGTTGATTTTTGTTAATCCATGTAACCCTCATTAATCATTTTGTTTTACCATATTAAAGAGTGCTTGGAAATTGGGTATTGCTTGCTATTGATATGAAAGGATTTTTGCATAAGTCTAGTTTTTTCTTTTCTTTACTTTCTTATTTAGGGATCATTAACTTGTTAGTTTTGTTATATTTCTTTCGTTCTTTTTTAAGAGTGTACAGCTTAGATCAGGTAATATGGAGTGTAGATTGATAGAATCACATTGTACATCCGGCAGCATGGGAATTTAAATTCTATCATATGCGTATGCAACATCCTGTTCTGTTTTGTGTTCTTAATGATGTGGAAGTTATAGTTTATACTTTAAATTACATGTGCAGCATCCTATTCTGTTTTACCTAAAACATGTGGAGATTTAAGCCATTCAGTCACAAAGAGCAGACTGGTCTTGAAGGCCGCACTATAGATGTTGGCAATCTTAAAATACATGTCATTAAGGCCATTGCCGAAGGAGGGTTCTCTTGTGTCTACCTAGCTCGAGATGCTGTACATATGTCAAAGCAATATGCTTTGAAGCACATGATATGCAATGATGAAGAATCACTTGGATTGGTAAAGAAGGAGATATCTGTGATGAAGGTGCTGGCAGGACATCCCAATGTTGTCACACTTCATGCACATGCCATCTTTGATATGGGTAGGACAAAAGAAGCATTCCTTGTGATGGAGTTTTGTGAGAGGTCTCTGGTTAATGTGCTGGAGAGCCGAGGAGCTGGTTATTTTGACGAGAAACAGGTGCTTTTGATATTCAGGGATGTGTGTAATGCAGTTCTTGCCATGCACTGCCAGTCCCCACCTATTGCACACCGGTAACAACACCATCTAAATTTTCTTAATGATTGTCAAAATTTGTGATCTCTTTATATTCTTATAAATTCTTTAATTTCTTTCTTCATCTGATCATTTGAAATGTATTATGTTTTATGCTTATATTTGTTTTTTTTTTTACCCTAAAATTTGTTCCTTAAGGAAAATTCCTTGTTGTCTGTCTATCCCCATGAATAACTTCTTCAGCATCATTGTTTGCTAATTTTATATCTCATTTTTAACTGCTAGATAGTATGCTCATGGCCCATGGCCATATTCATAATATATGTACTTAAAATGAGATGATTTTATATCTTCAGACATAAATGCGGTGCCATTATGTTCTGTTTTCTTATGATCTAATTTATTCACATGTGAAGAACATGTTTATTTCAACTATTCGATTCTGTTAAACTGAATTTTGTCTTTTTCTTTGTGACATCATTGAAAAATTATGACAAATCAGATGGAAGTGTATAAGGTGCTTTCTTTATTATTAATTTCTTTTATTTTCCTCTTTGTGTTTCCTAGAGACTTGAAAGCAGAGAATCTTTTATTAGGTTCAGATGGCGTATGGAAGTTATGTGATTTTGGAAGCACTTCCACCAATCACAAACGTTTTGAGAAGCCAGAAGAAATGGGGATTGAGGAAGACAATATCAGGAAGTACACAACCCCTGCCTACAGGGCCCCTGAGGTAAATTTGTCTTCTCTAAATAAAAGTAGGTCACCACTGAAGGTTGTGTGAAAGCACCACAACCTCTTCCAAGTTATGGGAGTGCCTGGGTTCAATTCTTGGATTGGGCATGTGGTGTACAGGTTTGATCCTGGTTTTTCCCGGGGATTAAGTGTATCCCTATTTCCCTGGTCACCACTGCTAATGGGTAGGTGGAGGTTTGCACCTGTTGCCCAGGCTATCACCCTAGAATCCCTTTTTTTGTACCCAAAGAATTTATGATCATGTGTGATACGAATTTTCATTTGTTTGTGCATTTTAGATGTGGGATCTGTTCTTGAGAGAAGTCATTAATGAGAAGGTGGACATATGGGTAAGTCATGCATGCCTAAAACTCATCTTTTTAATTCTATAAATATTTGCCAAATCTTTCTATAATCATATTACTGGTTGAATATTTAGGCTCTTGGGTGTCTCCTTTTTCGCATATGCTACTTCAAAAGTGCTTTTGATGGAGAATCAAAGCTCCAAGTCTTAAATGGAAACTACCGCATTCCCGAATTACCAAAATACAATTCACCTGTCACGGACTTGATAAGAGACATGCTCCAAGCTAGACCAGATGACAGACCAGATATCACGCAGGCAAGCGCTTTGCTTGATTGGCCATTCATCTCCATCAGTTTAGGTTGGTCATAGATCATCCATCAATAGCATTCATAGGTACTAGAATTAGGGCAATTAATTACTGACTTCGGATGTTCTTCCGTGGTGGCAGGTCTGGTTTCGTGTTAATGAGCAACTACCTATTAATTTACAAAAGTCATTACCTGACAGACCACCTGAATTGCCCTCATCCAACGATCATGAAGGTGATGCTAAATATTACCCTAGATGTGAATTTGGCACCATAATTTCTTTGCATAAGTCAGAAGATTGGAGTTGTATATACAATTTCTTCCCTATATATTGACTAAGAAAATTGATCCATTGCTATATTTTGGCAGGTGTGTCAATGCCCTCAAACAGATCACCTCCAATGCCTCGTAGGAACCCACCTCCTCCACCTTCATCTGGAGAATCCAAAACTTCACCACAGCCATCCCCTGCTTCTAGGGGAGGGGGAAGTGGGAGTGCACTTGGTGCTTTCTGGTCCACTCAGCATGCAAAGGAATCACAGGTTGCTGAGGATAAGAGCAAACCAATTTTTGATGAAGAACCATCTAGTCACAATATTTCACCGAAACATGATAGAATTCGTCCTCAAAACGATCAATTACCCAAAAATGTAGGTCCTAACAAAATGGTTAACGCACAAACTCATACTGTGAAAAGCAGTACACATGGAAAATTACCCAAGCCTGATACGGTACCCTCCAAGGATTTCGAATTAAATTTGTTTCAGGATAAAGATCGTGTAGGTGAGAGTACAACTAACTTTCAAAACCAGGCTTTTAACACTTTTGTTGCGGAATTCGATGCCACTAAGCTCAACCCTGGACTTAATAACAAACCCGAAAGGGAACAAGCATTAGAGGCTGAGGTGGAGATACTCAAAGAGAAGCTGAAGGAAGCTAATTTGGAAAAATCTGAAATAACATCAAAGTATGAAAAGCTTTCTGCTATCTGCCGATCACAAAGGCAAGAATTGCAGGATCTCAAGCAAGCACTCGCAGCTAGGGCTCCTTCACCAAGTAGAGATGGTTTGAAAATCTCCCCCGCAGTTACATCATCTGCATCTGTGGTAATTAGCATTTTGTAGTTTTCAGTTGTCTTGCTGATTTTGTTTAGGTTGTGTTTCTGACACATGGTTGTGTTTCATTGCAACTGCAGAATAAGTCATGGCAAGCTTTTCCAGAGGAACCACAACAACAAAGGTCCCTTTCAGCCGAAAATACCTCCAAATCTGTCAGGGTGAGAAATGGTCAGCAGAACAAGCAACCTGTTCCTCTAGCTACTGATTTTGATTCATGGGGTTTTGGAACAGATAGCTTCAGTGCTGTACCTGCTGGCAGCCCACAGATGCAAAGACCTAGCAGTGCAGGAACAAAGTCTCAGGCTTTTGGTGAGGCAAACAAGTCAACTTCTCAACCAGCTGGATGGGCTGGTTTTTAACTATGGGAAAAGCTTCTGAAGGATCTATACTGTGTGATTGCTCTGAGACTTTTTTTTGGTCCTACATGGAGAAGTAAAATGAATGCAAACTATTATATATATATATCCTGTATGTTAAATTCATGTTGTTGAGTTTGTTTTCTTTTGTGGATCATGCTTTCAAATGGTACATGCTTCTTTGGACTAAAACCATTCGTGAGTGACGGTATTCATTTCCATTTTGCAAGATTGTGGCATTGCTTTTTATCATATGTTTGTGTTAGTTGGCTAGGGTCTGAATGGATTTCCACCCTCTTGTCCACCATACTCATTCAGACTTCATAGCCTGAATATAAACCTTTTCTGCTACAACTTAAACGAGTGGTTGCATTTCACTAATGCTACGTTGACATTTTAATTTATCAAATTCTCAAATGAGCGGAGAAATTGTAAGGGGAATTTCATCTGCATCTTATGTAGTGTTAAATATGGCGTAAACTTCATTTAAGAGAATTCTAATTAGTTTATCTGAAATAGTGACAGAGACTTGACTGCTTGAGCTCATTTTTTTTGTTTTTAAATTAGAGTCAACTGGAGTTTCTAAATTTGAAACGGAACTTTTTAAGTAATTAACAGAAAAATATATCAAAAATTAAAAGAAATATATATATATATATATAATCCAATGATATAAAAATTTAAGAGAAAAAAGACTAAATTTTAAAATGAATAACTTTTACTATAAAAAGAAAAAAATTATGAGTAATTAATAATTTAAGATTTTTTTTCAAATAATAAATAAATAATAATAAAGTAATGTTGTAAGAAGAATAACAGGATAAAAGAGAATTATTTGGAAAAAAAAAAACATCAGTATAAAAGAAAAGTCACATTAAATACTAAAGACTTGTAGGAGTAATACATTGATAAATTATAATTAGTATATTAGCTTGTGCATTACGGTATATAGGGAGATTTTAAATTTTTAACCTAATAAATGATTATTGATGGTATGGTGACTAATGACACGGATACGATATATTAAAAGCCGCTATAAGCTTCTTTTTTCTTTATGAAAGAAAAGAGAGTTAGGATTCGGACCTACGGTTCTGTAGATCAAAGAGGGAACATAAAGATTAGTATTGGAAACCAAATTCTGTCTTTAGTTTTTTATTTTAATTTGTTAGGTTTTCTTTTTTAATTTATAAAAAAATGACGTTTTTCAAAGAAATATTTCATTTTACATTTTTAAAGCGAATGACTTAGGCAGTTCAATGTGAATTCTCAAGCTGGTGGTGCTTGAGTTAAATCTTGGCAAGTCACACCAAGTGACACCATGACTGATCTGTTCCAGAGTTCGTGGGACCAATCATATATTGGGCCACTTACTTAGATGAAGTGATTAGTAGTCACTTAGTACAACACAAATTCTATCATAAGTATTAACTAATGCATATTACAGTTGAAGTGTTACTTAGTGTAGAACTTTATCTCTTGAAAGGTAAATACCGTTGCTCATAGAGAATAAATAAATAAATAAATAAATGTTAGCTATGACAACCATCATTTAAGAGGTGAAATGAGAAGTTACAAAGCTTTAAAATAACTTAAAAAATTATTAATTTTGATACATAATTAATACACCGAGCTTGCAAGATATCATTTTTTTGGATGAATAGATAAATTAATGAGAAAGATGTTCAATAGTCAGTGTAAAACATTTTTACCCACAATCAAACACAATACTCTAATTTGCCACGTTATTCTTATTGTGTTTTAATTAAGTAAAAATAAAAGTCATATTACAATTCATATGCAGTTCCGCATTTTACACTTAGTACTTGTGGGTTGTTGTTTCTGCTACTGAATTGCAGCAGGCATAAAAAAAACTACTCGGCTCCGCCCATGCGGGTTACGACTCCAAGTTTAAATATTATGGAAAATAATTTTCTTAAAATAAAATCACTTAAATATGTTTTTTATGTATGTATATATATTTTTTTAGATTGCTACTTATTATTGTTATTATTATTTTATTTGTTATCTGATCTTTCTAAATTTTTGTCTTTAATATTTGCACTTAGTATGAGATCGTTAAGTGAACTATCATCGACTTGATGTGAGTCGACACTTCCTAAATCCACCCATCACCATTTGACAATTTAACCTATTGATTCTTCCTAAAATGTTCTTTCAAAGAAGAATAATGAAGAAGTCTCCACCAACCTCAGAGAGTCCCTATGTTGTTTTGCATCCACCTCCAACTCCTCACATAGTCTTGTATCCATCCCATCTAAATCATCTACCTTGTAGTGAATTAAATGAGACAAACCAGCAAAGACCTCCTTATTCCAGCCTTTTAAACTAGCTTTCCATAATTTCAATCTCTCTTTGAAAGAAAACAATCTCCAACCCGCAACCTCATCAAACCCCTTCCAACCAGGATGTTCCAACCAACAATTGTAGAATCTAAAAGGCTTGTAATCAGTTTTGTGGTCCTTACTTGGTTAGATGCGAGAAAAGGTGTCTTGGTTCAAGGTGTACTTGCAGTCACATGATTTCATATTTTAGCTGAGTTATTGTTTCGAGTTAGTGGGACATGTGGCATGTTTTGAGTTGGAAATCAATCCCCAAAAGCAATACAAGAACAGACTCTGAATGCTATTAGCACAACAAAACTACATCTTTTCGCTTTTCCAGATTAGGAAAATAAAGAGTGTGCCTGTTAGAGAGCAAAAACTATTGTACATCTACTCCTAAGAAAACACCATAAAAGACTAAAAAAAAAGCTATGAAGAAGATAAAATAACAACTCAGATATCTTTATTGATGATAATAAGTAAAGATGAATACACTTATATAATGTAAGGAATGTTAATGGATAATAATTATCCAAGAATCAACATCATGTTATTTTCACATAAATAAAAACTATAATTTCTAAATATCTAAGTCCATCCTATATAATCTTTGGGCCCATCCTATCAGTGCCGCAATTATGCTATACAAAAAGGAAAAGATATAGGAATGGTACATTGAAAATGATGCACAAAACACATCATTGATCATACTCTCAGACTATCAATAAACGATTCACCAAGGTCTCTGTTGAAAAACTTGCTGAAATACTCTGCATGTGTCAATTTCTTGAATACAGCTACTTTTCCTTCACCTGTAAGCTCGTCAGCAGGTCCAATGTCCATATGAGGGCTTGGATAGCAGAATGTCACTATTGAAAACCTCTCCTTTAACATATTTACTACAGCTCTATGCTCTGGCGCTTTGTATATCCCATTGCTCATCACCTGCATAATGGAAAAACAAGTAACATGTTTTTTGTTTTATTTTTTTAGTAAATAGTCTATGCTCTGATAGACATTGTCATTCAATAACAAAAGGTTATATATATGATAAGTTTATTGACTTTTACAATAATTATCTTACGGATCATATAAACTATAATTTCTGATTGGTTGCTAAATTTTTTTCTACATTGACAATATATAGAAATTAAAATCGTAATTTCTTTCTTTTGTGTAAATTTCATTTTCCAAAATCAAAAAATGTGATGGCAATTCTTGCTCAAATTTAATGCAACAATGCTATTTCGGTACCCACTAAATTGATCTGTAGCAAACTTGCAATCATCTATCATGGGTTGAATGTGTTTCCTAAAGAGCCTCAAGTACTAACCTCAATAATTTGGCCAATGTTTACAACAATGGCCCCTTCTATAGGTTCAACATTGACCCATTTTTTATCTTTGAGGAACTGCAACCCTGGAAAATCAGCACAGTCAAGCAAAAGAGTGATCCCAGAATTGTCAGCATGGGGTGTAATCCCAAGAACTCTTTCAGGCTCTGGACAGGGTGGGTAGCAATTCATCCTTATATCATATAGTCCTTCTCTGAAACTTTCTGATATCTCTTTATCCTGAATCCCCAAAGACATAGTAATGAACTTCACAATTGACATTGTCACTTCCCTTATTTCTTCAGAATATCTCTCTAATGTTTCCCTGATGACCAAATGCAAAAGGACATCCTTACAAACATGAGAATAGAAATTTCATATTGGTATCTATTGCCTAGAGTAAAGATGAGAGGAATAATAAGAGAAAGGAGATAGGTAAAATATTCAATGGATCCTCTCTAGCACATTATATTAATGTAAAGATACTATATAGAATAAGCTAAATGCCAACTTTGTTCTAAGTAAAAGCGTTCCTGAACAGATCATGACATAAACTGATTAGTTGTACCAAGGCAATGCCTTATTTGATTTATCCATATTCTAACACTTATTGGCATCACTATGCTCTTTAGTTTAGCTATTTAGTATTCATGTACCTAAACTCAGGAGGGTTTTGTGGCCACAAATCCAATTTTCGGTTCTGAATTGGGAGGCATTTCAGGAAGATCATGTCATTCCAATCCAGCTTTTGGTCCTCGGAGGTCACAAATGCTTGGCCATAGCCTTCAAGACTTCCTGGTCGCTGTGCCCATCTCTTCTTCTCTTGTAAAGGAAGTTCAAAAAATCTTTGAACTTGATTCCCCATATTCTTAAGGGATGAATTTGAAAGTCCGTGATTTACCAGCTACAAGGGAAAAAAAAAATGGAAAATCAGGTGAAAAGGAAGTAAAAAATGTTGAAATCTCTCCCATAACACTAGCATGCCTTCAGTTCAATTAGCTTTCTAATACCCAAAATGGGAAAAATACACAACTCTGGCCGATGTTGTTCACTTTTCTAGAGAATAAAAGTCCATGAATTAAGGATATTTTTTAAAAGAACCAAAAGGGAAAAGAAATTAATGAACTGAAATTGCAGAGTCAAAATATAAAGTCAAATAGAAATACTTCCAAGTTACATTATATATATAACTCTGTTCTATCTATTTCATATAACTTTATAAGCTGGCCATTAATTTTCACACTAAACAACTTGTGAAAATTCTGAATTTACTATTAACCGAACGAATGCCGAAAAACATAGAGTTGTTGGCAGAGTCAAAATATGAAGTCAAATAGAACGAATGCCTAAAATTCTGAAATTTTCTAATATTTAAGATGAAAAAAGTGGTTTTTTTTCTTATATACATTTTCTTATATTTAAGACTAGAGGGTATAATTGAAAGCTACAATTAAGGGGTCTGTTGATTGATTGAGTAGCATATGTGAGTTGTTTTAAGTTTAGGGTTTAGGGTCTAGCTCAGTTTCTGTTATCTGTATTCGATAACTACAGATTAAAAAAAATAAAATTAAAAGCAAGAATGAATTCCTAGTGCTTCGTACCTGAAAGACACCCCAGTCTTTGCAAGCAAGGTGAAGCTTATGAAGCTCTTCTTTTTGCTGTGTGTCAGCGTTGACCAACTTGGCCATGTCTATGAAGGGCACACGAAGAGATGGATGAGAAGGGTAGGTGGCAATGATGCCATCACCATCTTGATCTCTTATGTACCTTGCTGGCACTTTCTCTGGCCGTTGGAATGCTAACTCTTGAACACTGGGAACTGAAAGCGATGATTCCAGGTTCGCTGGTGTCGAATCCATTGCCAAATTTGTGCCTTTGGGGCAGTCAAGGGAGAAGATCAATGCGCCACACCGCCACCGTGTTGTATGTCCCCTTTGAGCAACGTTGAATTCATGTTTGTAAGGATGTCCTTTTTAACTTTTTGTCTTTTCTGTTTACACTCTACATATTTTTGTTTTTGTCTTTGAACAAGTTTTGTTTTTATGATCATCAAATTTTAGAATTTATTACAGTTTTGTTTTTTATGTTTCAAGAACGTGAATTGAGTCTTTTAAAACTTTCATGCTCTGGTATATACAATTGGAATTTCATAAGTTTTTAAAATACTTTTTATATAAAAGAATCTTCTTTAATATTCAATTAAGAGTTTTAAAGATAATAAAAAATTATGGTATTCAATCAAGATTTTTTTTAGATGATAATAAAATTTGATGGTATTAATTGAGATTTAAAAGACTAAAAAAGATCACTGGATATTCAAAATTATAAAAAAAAATTAATGTACTATTTTATTGATTAGATTTTTATGAACTTTGTAACTTTTTAGTTTTATCTATAAATACCATTTCCAGAAACAATCTCACCCAAATATGTGAGACTTTTCTATACTTCCCATCCAGACTTTTTTTGGACTCAACAATGACACCGGTGGCCCGGTTGTTCGCAATCAAGTAATTTTCTGCTATTGTTTCATGGTCATTGTTTTCTACTATTAATTTCTGGGTTATTGTTATTATTATATATATTGTATATGCTTTTTAATCAAGGGCAACAAGATTTTTCTTTTTTTGCTTTTATACGTGAAAAACTATGTTGGTTTTTGTATTATTGTATATGTGATTGTTTGGTATATGTATAATTGTTCAATCAAGTATTTCTATCTAGTATCTCTATCTTTATGTGCTCTGAAAAACTCCACAACTAATTTTGTTCAATGATAAATTGATATATGACTTTTTAATGCTGTGGACATTTATATTAATATATATTTTTGTTTTTATATACGCTTTTTCTATACGTGATTGCTCAATGGTAATTGGTATCATTATTATATATGTGATTGCTTTTATTTGTTCAACGATGATTTTTCACTGAATTACCTATTCGATAATGGTAAATTGATATATGACTTTTAATGTTGTGGCCATTTCTATTATTATATATTTTTGTTTTTATATACACTGTTTTTTATACGTGATTGTTCAATAGTAATTGGTATCATTATTATATATGTGATTGTTTTTATTTGTTCAACGATGATTCCACTGAATTAATTAACTCTTCGATTTGGGTGCTTTGAATTCATGGGTTGTGAATTATGGTGCATGTGTGCCATTTTTTATGCATATCTGGGACCTGTTAGGTGCTCGGAATGAAGAGTGGTTAGAGGTTATTTGTAGATGGGTTTCTTTCTTCTTCTTGTATATGGGTTTATATCTCTTATTTATTTTTGTCATTTTTTCTGCTAATTTTTTAATTGTATTTCTTATTTTTCTGATTATGATTGTTAGTATGGTATGACAATTATTATAGTATGATAACTAGTTGCTTACCGAAATGGGAGATTTACAACAAGGAAATAACAAAAGAAAAGGCAAAGCGAAACACAACTATTAATGTTGGGTATGAAGGATACCAATGAGTTGTTGCACCTCTCAGTAGTGGAACCTATAAAACATGGATTATGTGATGATAATGGATTGCTTAGTAACAACAATATGTCAACACTTATGTGTAACAACTCTGGCTTTGGATGAGATCCAATTGTAAAAACGTTCACTGCTAGTGATGAAGTATGGGAAAATTACTTAAAGGTTAGCCTTGTTTATAATCTTTTAACTATATTACTAGTTTAGTATAAAATGTTATTTGCATTATGTTAACAATGAATAAGTTTTTGCTTTGCTAGTCCCACCCAAGTCACGAGAAACTTCAAGAAAGAAGTGTTATTGATTATGAGGATTTTGAAGAATGTTGTTGGGGTGGAATCGCTAGTGGGAATGACTCCATTGCATTAGGTGTTGATGATAATGGTGTAACAAATTTTGAGGAAGAAACTACAAATATAGGTATGGCAGACTTGTTATATGATGCTAACGCTGATGCATTCATACCACCAAATAACTATGAACCAACCTACCAGCCTACATAACTTGACCAATCTAGTCAACCATCACATTCCCCTTTAGGTACAGAGGTTTCCACTAAAAAAGTAAGTCTTAAGAGTAGAACTGGTCATAAAAGGTGTTCTAACTCAGTTGGGAACAACAATCAAGCCAAAGTATTTGAAGACATTTCCAATAGCTTGATTGTTGGTCCCAACTGAGTCAAAACTCTCTCTATGATCCCCTTACAACTTGCTTTTTCCAGTGATAGGAATGGTAAAGAGCATGGGTGGGCATAGGTAGTGCCTAACTGCTTACCCGTCCAGCAAGCTAAAATATTTGTCCGTGATCTCACATGTACCCACGGATATCCTTAGGTATCCATCAATATTAAAAATGAAAAAAATATTATTTTTTTTGTTTAGCAAAAGAAAGAAAAATATATAATGTTCATTAACTCCACAAGAATTAGACTATTTGAAGCATGTTTATTATTTGCGTAACTTAAAAGCATAAATTTAAATAATATTAGTCTCTTCAAAACATAAGTTTAAACTCTAACTTATGTTTATATATATATATATATATATATATATATATATATAATATAGATACTTTTGTCATTCTACGGGTAACAAAAACTTGTGCGTATGGATATTACAATATCCATCGCCATCCCGCTAACTAAAGGATAGTTGAAATACCCATATCTACAAGTAATGAATATCCATTTACACTATTTATTTCATATTTATTATGGATTATTTTACTTCTCCGAACTTAAAAGGGAATGGAATGGTTGACTTGATTGGTCAAATGATGCAGACTGGAAGGGTAGTTCATAGTGATTTGACAATATGAATGCATAAGTGTTAGCATCATATAAAAAGTATTTTATCCCTAAATCTGTAGTTACTTCCTCAAAAGTTGTTGCATCAATATCATCAGAACTTAATGCAATGGAGTCGTTCCTATAAGTGATTCCACCCTTGCTTCTCAAAGTTTGTTGTGACTTAGGTGGAACTAGCAAAATAAATTATTTATTGTTAACATATCATAATAAACTAGTAATATATATAGTTAAAATATTATGAACATCGCTAACCTTCAAGTAATTTCCCCATATTTCATCACTAGCAATGAATGTCTTTCTAATTGGATCTCATCCAAAGCGAAAATTGTTACGCATAAGTGTTGATATTTTGTTGTACTGATTTTTAAACCATTTCATTCGACTCAAGTAATGATTATAGGTTTAATGGAACCCAGTTTTGACATTGAGACAAGGAAGTATAACTTTTTCTACATTTTGTTTGCTAACAACAACTCATTGGTGTCCTCCATAGTCCAAGATCCATAGTTGTCTTTCTATTTTTCTTTTTTTCCGTTATTTCCTTGTTGTAATAAATCTCCCATTTTGATAAGCATTTAGTTATTATACAATAATAATTATCATACCAAACTAACAATCATAAACAGAAAAATAAGAAATTCAATTAAAAAATTAGCAGAAAAAATGAGAAATAAATAACAAAGACATAAACCCATATACAAGAAAAAGAAACTCAAACAAAGAGCCTCTTACCACTCTTCATTCCCAGTACTCAAACATGTTTTGGCTATACGAAAAACATGGCACACCAAAATTCACAACCCATGTGTTGGAAGCACCCAAATCGAAGAGGTAATTACGCAGAATAATAGTGATACAAATTTAGCGGAATCATCATATTAATTTACCATTGAACAAAGGAAAGCAATCACATATATAAAAATTAATGATATCAATTATCATTGAACAATCACATATAAAAAAAGTGTACATAAAAGCAAAAATATATTATAATACAAATGCCCACAACATTAAAAGCCATATACCATTGAACAAAATTAATTGTGAAGTTTTTCAGAACACATGAAGATAGAAATACTTGATCGAACAATTATACATATTCCACCCGCAAATTATTATTATTATTTAATTACATTTATAATAGTAATAGACAAGAAATAAATGGCTTGCTCAGTATTTTATTCAAGTTGCTTTGCGTGGCTGATGCACTTTTTTAGCATTAGTGAGGTATGGACCCCTTTAGGAGACCCAACAGCAGATTGTAGAAGGGAGAAAAGAGAAGAGGAGAAATAGAAGCATGCAGCTTCATTTTTTTATCATTCTTGGTGCTTTAGAGTAGTTTGGTGGTCAAAAATGGCTTGCAGCATGAGAATAGTTCGCGCAAGAATCGTAATCTACGGGAATTGCACAACTCGTTGGGCGAACAGGTGGTTAGAGGAATTTGATTTGCTAAGTTGCTAAGTGCCTTCTAGGGGTGCCAAGCGAGAGCCCCCTGGAACAACATAGCATTTGTGACTCATTCTCTATTCATATAACTTATGATTTATGCTTTCCAATTGATTGATTGTGATTATTTAAAGGCATAAACACGTCTACGTTAAAGTTCTTCATTGAGGAAAGGGGGAAATGCTCTTTGGTGATAGGCGAGGTTCTGTCACTTCCTATCTCCAAAGAAGGGGTAAATGGCCCCTCATACCAGAGGGGGATATAAGTTCGAGGTCATGGCATAAAGACAAGTGGGATATGCTCCTTGGAAGTTTGAGCTCGATACTTTGTCCGTTTGTCGTAGGATAGAAAAAGACAAAAGATTTGCCAACACAAATGCTTTTTTATGTTCACGTAAATGTTCAAGTAATGTTTGACAATTATGATGCATTCATGAAGTATATAAATGACATATTGGATGTTTAGCACAAACTGAGACTATGTCTCATTAGTTTAGTGTTTATGTTCTAGATTGAATAGGTTAGAAGAATGAAAACAAGAAACCTTGAAGACATTACATTTTGTTATCAATGCCTTTTAGATTTGTGTTTTGGAAGACTTGGTTAGATGTATATTTACTTAAATGTTTGATGTAGAATTCCACATGTGGGGTTACCTCTCTTTTTCATATCATATGATGTAATTACTTAAGGATGATGTAGTCTTCCTTAACTCTTGAATTCTTGAGTAATGATATCATTAATTTGTACTTCATGTCATCCGCTTTGATGATTAAAATGAAATAATAAGTGCAGTACCCTTTAGGGTGTTACAGATGGGAGTAGAGAAAAGTCTCACATAGCTGAGATTGTTTCATGGGAATGTTATGGATACAACTAAAAAGTCACACAAAATTCATAAAAATTCAATGGACAAAATAATTCATTAAAATCTTTATGATTTTGAATATCTTTTTAGTCTTTTAAAATCTCAATTGAATATCATTAGATTTCATTGTCCTCTAAAAAAATCATGACAATCTTGATTTAATATCATAAGATTTTTTATTTATTTAAAAATCTTGATTGAATATCACAATACTTTTTTATTAAAAAATATTTTAAAATTTATGAAATTCAAATTGAGTACACCCCGTGTGCACCCGGTGTATTAACATTATTATCATATCAAAGTAATGCAGCAAGCATAGTAATAAACAATAAAGGAAGCCTGAATCAAAGATAAATACACATTATATACATATATGGTGAATCTATGTCATTTACAAGGTACACTTTTCTCAAAACTATACAAATATCCCCTTAGGGTACCAAAATACAGGCAAAGTAAACAAAATGTGAGCCAACAAGCTCAGTCGTCTAAGCCTGGGGTTCTCCACCACACTATCCCAGCTCAGGCCTTTTGCCTTGGGATCTTTCGGCAACTTTTGTATCATTTCCTACAACATGAACCCCAAACAGGGGTGAGATAATCATCTCAGTAAACTCAGGATTCTTGGAGGTTTCACTCCCCCTGGTTCACTTCCAAGCATATAGATATATATACAACATAACATGAATAATATCAAATAATCATCACTCATACTGTCAGCCTTCACAGCTCCCATGAACAAGCTGCATGCACATTGCAGCCTAGTAAACCATAAACAATCAATACACACACACTGCCTGAGAGAGATCATCCACCCAAGGGCACATTCTCTCGGGACTTCTTCTTGAGTACCTGAGTAAGATCATCTACTGAAAGACACATTTACTCAGGACTCTCCCTATCCATGCCTGAGGAAGATCATCTAATTAAAGGCACATTCCCTCAGGACTTTTCAATACCTGAGAAAGGTCATCCAATGAAGGGCACATTCTCCCAGGATTTACATGGACGCCTATGGATTGTCCCAAGGAAGATCATCCAACTAAGGGCACATTCCCAAGGGATCCATAGTTCCCTATTCTATTGGTCAGAGAATTCTCATGCAATCACATTACACAACATTATCATCACATTCATCACATGATCAATACAAACCATGACACTATCACAGTGTTTATCTAACATCAATTACCAACATGCCATCATAGCAATTTTCTCAACATCTCATACATGTTTCCATATCACGACAACATACAACATCAACATGCAAGGTATACCAAACCATCACCCATTTTGGGTGTAGTGAAACACAAGCAGGGGAAACATTCCCCAAGAACAATGAGCTTACCTGATCTCAGCTCAGAACCAGTTCTCCTAGCCTCGTGGTGACCACCTCCCACAGTCTGAATCTCACGCCCTACATTAGGCATGAAGTCAAATCATCAGTAACGGTTTTTAACCGTTCATATGAAAGGAAACACTCTTCCTTTCTTTATCAGTCTCTGTCTGCTAACTTAAGGTTCCTCATAACCCAGCTTCTACTAGGCAATTCATTGACCCTCAGTGGTCAGCCTCAGTCTGACTAAGGCCTTAGAGTCCCTTTAAGACTCTGTACAAACCAATTCAAAGCTTCACCAATACCAAAAACCAACAGTTGTTCAACTCAGCCAAAACAGATATATCAACATGTTTTCACCGTTCATTTCGCCTCATGAACAACTTTTGTAAAGGTACTTAAGTTCAGATAGATCATAGTACCTTCCATTCACTCACTCTTCTTTCTCCCCAAAGCTAACTCAACTCAAACTCAGACTTCATCACAAATCCAATTTCAAGGTTCCATATCTCTCAGAACAACCTCCTGACTATACTTTTCTAAAGAACCTAAGCCTAATTTTAACCCTATCTCAAATGAGTCACTATTCACCCCATTACCCATTACACAAATTAAACGGTGAAAACTTGAGTTTCTTACCTCAAACCTGTCGAGGAAGGCTGGAGAATCCCTTCTCCTAGCTCTGGCATCCTTGAACCGCCTTCTTTTCCTCTCAAGAACTTAGCTCTATGAAGAAACTCAAGGAATGGGGTTTCTCTCAAAGGCTATGCTGAAATTTGGCTCCTAAGTGGTTCTAATCAAGATTATAGGTGATTAGGAGATGTTTAGATGGATTATGATGAAGGTATGAAGCTTCCATAGCTTAGAAATGACTGTCTGGGTCAGGGAAGAAGATGAATAGTGTTTTGGCCTTCAAAAACGCGTGAATGGCCTTTTATACTGGTCCTGACCGACATGTCGCGCCAATCGCACCACTCTGACGCTGATGATGCCAAAATCCAGTGCATCTGGCGCCCTTGGCGTCACTCTGGCGCTTCTGGCGCCAGTTTCCAACATCTGTGACGCTCTTGATGCCACCTTGGCGTTGATGGCGCCAAAATCCAGTGTATCTGACGCCACTTTGGCGCTCCTGGCGCCAATTTCCAGCATTTGTGGCGCTCCTGGCGTCACTCTGGCGCTAATGGCGCCAAAAATCGTGAAAAATAGCCTTCAGCTACAGTACCACGCTCGGAGCGCCAGATCCCACGTCGGAGCGCCAGCTACAGTGAAAATAATATTATTTTATTAATTTAAATTTTTTTTAACCATGGTTATTATAATTATGTTGTCATGACTGACATGGCCTGCAAACATAGGTTATAGATTTATAAAGTATTGGAGCAATTTACAAAGTGTTGGAACTGGGTTTGAATCTACAATTTTATATTTCAACTCTAGCAGTAACACAAGGCAGATCATATAATTCAACCAATTTAGTTGTGGGATATATACATGAAAATTATAAGCTATAAAATATGTATTAGGTCCCTAATAAATTAGTAAATTTTGTTTTGAATCCTTAATAAAATAAAAATTATGTCTAATCCCTAATAAAACACAAAAAAGTTGGTCCTTGATTTTTTATTTTTTTAGTCCCTAATAAATTAGTGATTTTTTTGGCTCTAATAATTTTTGTTCATTTGTTAGTTCATATCAAGTATTTTCAAATGGACAAAATTTATTAGGAACCAAAAACAAAATTCACTAGTTTATTGGAAACTAAAATCAAATATCAAGGATCAATTATTTTTTTGCTTTATTAGGGACTTAAAGCAAAAACAAATTAGTACAATTGATTTTTGTGTTTTTTTTTACATGTAGATTGCTTTTATTTTTAGACCACCTTATTCCTTTATTTGCTAAATATATACAACTCTTAAAAGAAACACATATCATGCCTTTTGGTGAGGAGACACTACCCTTTAAAGACACATTTCCTATATCTTTCATAAGAAAAATACACACTTTTATACTTGTATTTTTTTATGAATAGATATATATTTTCATAAAAAACATAACATTTCATATTTATATTTTATTAATAGAAACATATTTTCGTGAAAGTACAACCTATCATTAAAGTTCAACATATCTCACTATTTTTCTTTCCAATATGATAAAATTAATATTTTCATACTTTTAAGGATGATATAAGCTATGGCTTCATACATTAACTTTTATGTTCAATTTAATTCCGATGCTAAAGTAAATCTATTTTTCTTTCATCTTACATGATTTAATGTAATACCGATGCTAAAATGTTTTTTTTTTTTTATTTAAAAAAATGTACAAAAGCCCTAAATAAATTTACTTAAAGAACCAATTTTTTAAAGCTTAAAATAATCGTTTATGATATATATTCTTTAGATTCACGAACAATCTACTTTCTTATCATGAACGCCCAATTTGGTGATTTTTGGGAAGGCTTGAATGTTTAATTTGGTGTTTGTTTATCAGTAGAGATGTTCCCTATGGTGGTGAGAAACGTAATGCTCAGGTGCTATTTATGCTGTTTGCTTTGTGCGTAGTATTGGTTCGTTGGTCGTCGTTTTGGATGTTTTTTCGAGTCCACCTCTCTATGATGCGTTAACGGAATGGAGAGCAAGGAAAATAGTGTTACCTGAACCAATGTATGAGGCTGGTTTCATTTTATTCGGATGTTAATTTGGTACTGTAATTATTATTCTTTTCAACTACAGTGGTTGTTGTAGTTAATGGAGCCAATGTGAAGGAAGCCATACATGCATGCTATCGTGGTTCAGGACATCAAATCAATTATGACATTTTTCCAATTATGTTTATTGGGGACTTTTTATTATTTTTTTTATAATATTATTTTAATAACGGTTGAAAATTGGGCTATAGAGAACTAGAAACATGTATATGCTGGAGGGGATTCAGATCCCATGTCCACCCTATAAGCCATAGTAAATTCTAACAAATTAACAATAAAGCTTAACACTTATATAAATGATTAACTTTTTTTTATTAAGGTAGTAAAATCTAAATTACTAAAATTATAAAAAAGTTAAATTATTAAAACTTAAAAGGATAAACATAACACGAAATAAAAAAATTAAGGTAGTAAATCTAAATTACTTAAATTAAAAAAAAAAGAAAAAAAACATTATTCTGACTTTGAGTATGGCCGTATGGGCGGGAGCTCCCATAAAAACATAACGAGTCGCCCTAACGAGTCACTTACTCAGTGTCCAACTCCGACAAATTGAACAAACTACCCACGATTTCATTCGACCTTCGATTCCTCTTCCGCTTCAACTCTTTGTTCCTTGTTCGCTGTCCATTTCGTTGCATTCTTGGTTCTTGCGTTTTCTTTTTCTCCTGAATCTGGGTGCTTCAAATTTCGGTGCAAACTGGCTATGGACTACGAACCCTACTATAGTAGCGGTGAGTTTCATTTCAAAGTTCCTTCTTTTTCCCTATCTCTGCCAAAAATATTGAAGGCTTCTTTTATTTCTAGGGTCAGGGCTTTGTTTGGGTTTCTTTGTTTTTCTTTTCTCGCTTGACCCATTTTTGTTTTCTTGTTTTTCATGGGTTTTTTTTAGGAGTGTGGGGATTTCAATTTGCGCCAAATTGTTGGGTTTCTTGCTTTGCTTTTAGGGAATCTGAGTTGTGTTCGTTTATGTTTTGTATATTGGAAAAAAGAGTAACTTAAGAACGTGTTTGATTGAAGGGTGTAGTACTAGTGGTGCGTGTTTTGTGATTTGTATTGTAATGTCTCAAGAGGCTAGAGGATTAGTGTTTTTTCTTGAATATGTTCATTCCATGGTGTGTGGGGGGAAATATTGGTGTGGCATCGATTGAGGAAAAGATGATAGAAAATTGGTTAAGGTGGTTTGAACATGTGCAAAGAAAGTCCATTGAATACACTAGCGAGGAGAGTAAATTGCATGGCTTTTAGTCTTGTGAAAAGGGGGGAGGGAGACCGACAAGAACATTAGAGGAAAATGTTAAGCGGGATTTCACGGTGAATAATATTCCTAAGAATTTGGTCTTTAGTCAAGCTCAATGGCATTGTGTGATTTATGTAACTGACTTTACCCATTGGGATAAGGCTTTTGTTGTTGTTGTTATTGTGTTTATTCCGTGATGAAAAGAAGTCTTGTGAATGTGTGAAATTTTCTTGGTAGCTTGTCTTCGTATGTACGGTTAAGGCTTCCCTGAGCCTGAGGGAATTTTAATGACATGAGAGGGGCTGAAAAGTGTGTACCTCGCTGAAGAAATGCATTAGAAGAAAGGAAGCAGGAAATTATTTGGTTGTTTTGCAGTAATGTGCCATATAAATTTAACTGCTCAAGCTTGACGTTTTTTATAAATGTAAAAGATTAAAATGTTATATTTCAAATTTCCAAGCTGCTTTCTGTGTAGAGTTCCAAAGACCGACAATCAGTTACTTGTTTAGAGAATCTGATGCCTGAGCCTCTTGGGTTTCTTTCTGAGTTAGCAATGGGGCAATTAAGTCGTCCCTCACCTTTACCAGCAGTAGGTGCTGAACCCTGCTGTTGCCTGCGATTATCCTAATTGATGGTTTGATTGAGATTTGAGAAGCAGTTTCTTAAAATCATCAAACTTAATAAGGAAGAATCATATGGAAATGCCTAGCCATTTGTTTACAAGAACTTAAAGCTTTTCTAAATAAAATGTTTATGCTCTCAAGGTCCACAAATGGAAACTTTTTTAACCCCTTCCTCATCTTTCTTTTTTATCACTATTGCATACACGACTCTCTTTATGATACAGTGTGATGATGCTAGTGAATGGCATACTGCCTGCATTGTACTCATGATGAAATTTGGGTGCTTTTAATTATTAATTATCCCTTAAGATAGTATCTCTTATCCAGTTAATTTAATTGTTATCGTGAATTGATTGTGTCCTCACTTTATATAAATAGTCAATGCATGTGTTCTACTTCTGATGCTTGGAATTGTTCTTACAATGTTTTTCTTGAGAAACAGATAGATTTTTCATCTTCACCAAAAAAGTCTGGTTGATAATTGTTTCAATGATTCATGGTCTTGCCTCACATGTTATGCTTACATTACTTGTGTTCACTTGATTGCAGGAACTGATGATGATATTCCACCAACACATCAAAATAGAATCCCCAGAGGGGAACGTCTTGCAGGAAATGGAAGATCGGAAGTAGGTTCAATTCCATACCCAAGGATGCATGGTGGAATTGATACGGAAACTCAAATTCACCAACTTGAGAAGGAAGCATACAGCTCAATTCTACGGGCCTTTAAAGCTCAAGCTGATGCCATTACTTGGGTATATTCTTTCATTTGGTTTTCCCATATATCTAATATTTTTAAAATTGTTTGGTCAGGTTTAAATGACTGCTAAATGACATGTATTTCTTCAGGAGAAGGAAAGTTTGATTACAGAACTTAGAAAAGAACTAAGATTATCAAATGAGGAACACAGAGAACTTCTAGTTCATGTTAATGCAGATGATGTCATACAAAATATAAGGTCGGATAAAATTGTGAAACATGGCATCTTGTTGATCTATGCTTCATAAGTGAGATTGCCATTGCTTTTTCCACATATGCACTGTTATTTTGTTAATCAACACCTTGTTGAACATTGACTTTAGGGAGTGGAGACAGGCCGGAGGCAATCAGCCTGGTGTGCTGAGTGTTGGGCAAGCTATTCATGATTCAATTCCAAGTCCCACTATCTCTGCATCTCGGAAGAAGCAGACGATAACTCCATTTGCACCATCACAATCTTTTGGTGGGCCTTCTGCATTTTGTCCCCAACCCGTGGCTGCACCCCTTCAGCCATCTTCGGTAGCAAAACGAGGATCCGTCTCTGGATCTAAGGGCAAGAAGCACAAACCTGTAAGCAAACAATAAAATTCAGAGTGATCTTCATATCTATTTATCTTCACTGAGCTTGGGTTTGTCTCTGATGCAGATCAGGAATACATTATTTAGTGCTAAGTAATAATAAATAAGCAACATTGTTGTTTACTTGCAGGGCCAAGTATTACCTGGTGTATCTTCAATAAAGCAATACCCTTCATCAGGACTAGGTGGAAGGAATCAAGTACCTAATAGAGTTACTTCTGGTACTGTCATGGGTGAGGTTGCCGAGGGAGCATCATTGGATTCATTAGTTGGTAGAAGAGTGAGAACAAGATGGCCTGATGACAACAACTTTTATGAAGCCGTTATCTCCGACTACAATCGAACTACAGTACTTGCATTCCCCCAAATAATTAAAAATTTGTTTGTTGGTTAGAATGTAGCTGACTTGCTAATTTTTATTTCTAACTTTTCAGGGTCTACATGCTTTGCTCTATGACTTGGGGACTGCAAATGAATCATGGGAATGGGTTAATCTGTCAGAGGTATATTTAATACTAATTACTGTAGTGAAATTCTTATGTACTTATGATCAATAATAATACATCGGCACTATGTTGTGATTAAAAAATTATGGTTGTAATTTTTTTTGGATTAAGAGACTTGAAGTAGAAATCAAGCAGTAAGAGAGCAGAGAGATGCTAATGTTCTCATGACACCCCTGCCCCTAAAATGGCTGCTGTCAATGTCCATTTTTTTGAAGAGAAGGGGTTTCTAGTCTTCTCTAAAAGTGATTCCGCATGTATGTGGCAACAAAAAGTTCATCTATTATCAACAAAAGAACATTTACTAGAATTAAATGTTTCATATTTATAGAAACAAATAGTTTAAAATTGCTAAAATAGTCTATTATATTACTTAGGAATTTAAGGGGGTTCAGAAAGAATTCGATCGTGGATTGAGACTAAAACCTGTGCGGGGGTAGGGGTGGATGTAGCCAGACAAACCCATGCTTATGTCATAGTTTTATTATTTATATTATAGAATATCAAGATTGAAAATGGTGTGTAATTTAATATCTTTGACTGTAGTTACAAAGAGTTCTGTGGCTATTTGATACTATCTCTGGTCTCAAATATAAGCAAAAAAAAATGTCAAGGGTGTTGGTCTCAAATATAATCAAATCTCAACTAATTTTACCTCATTTAATGAGATCATTCGTAATATACCCTGTGTTTAATTGAAGTTTTATTTCCAATGTCTTTTTTATTCTTGATGTCAAGTTCTAAGGAAGGGTAGTCTAGGAAGAAAGTTTATTTTGTAAATGAAAATTATACAATTAAACGATGCTAACCAATTTTCTTAATAAGCTTTAATTTTTTTTTCTTATATTAGAGACCAGAGGTAGTAATACTGAAGACAAATTATATATATATATTTTTTTTTCTCCTAAAAGGAAAGTTATTATGTTAAAAAAGTTCTTATTATATGGGGCTTTATGTACCATTGTTAAAACTGTGAAGTCTACCCATTTCATTTGCATTTGTCATTGTTAAATGTCATTTTAGCTGCCATATGCACGCGTGATATGTCAATAATGTTTTTCAATTCTAGACCTGAATGTGTTGGCTGGATTCAGATTATATACTCTAGCCTACATCATAGGAAATTGTTTTCTCTAATGTGGCATTTGGTGTGTGGACAGTACGGAATGGAACAAATCAAATGTTTCATACCATTCTATCTCTGGTACCAAATGTTAAAATGCACCAAACATTCAAAGGAAGTCGTGTTATGTTTTGTCCCAATCCATACTGCAGATGTCTCCTGAAGATATTCAGTGGGTAGGTGGGGATCCTGGCATCAATCATCGTGGGGGTTTTGCTGGATCTGGTAATAGGATGAGTAGATCTGTAAGACATGATAGTGTTCCAGGAGCTGGAAGAGGTAGGGGAACTGCAAAGGGGCAATCCAGAAAAGATTTCTTAACATCACAGAATGAAATAGGAATGAAGACTCCAGATGATATACAAATACTTCACACAGACACACTAGTGAAGGAGGTAACTGAAGGCAGTTCAATCAGAGTACTCTTTGAGATTGTTTGATCTTTTGTTCTTTGACATATTTAAGTATCTGGTGAACTTGACAGGTGGAGAGGGTATTCAATGCAAATCACCCTGATGCGCATGAAATTGAGCAAGTCAAGAAAGTATTGAAGGTAAGGGACAATTATATATGCTAGTCTGACATTTCTTTTATTTTCTTGCAAATGGTGTATGTACGGATTAATTGATATGAAATAAATGGCAGGATCATGAGCAAGCTCTTATTGATGCAATTGCAAGGCTTGCAGATCTTTCGGATGAAGAAAGTGGTATTTCTCAGTTTTGATTGATACCTTATTGCAATTACCATCTGAGATTTTTCCTTTCATGAATAGTCCTCTAAATTAGAAATTAGAATATTGTGGACTTTATTTGGATGTTAAATGGATCTATTTAGTGCCCAATCATAATTGAAATATTCGAATTTGCAATGGGTTCAACTCTATATATCTGTACATATGATTTAAATTGATATATATGTGATAAGAGGTGTTGGCATAATATGGTTTATGGTCTGTCTAACTACTGAATTTCAACAAATGCCTGGGACTCTGCTAATTTGAGTGTAAAATAAGGAGAAAACTAACAATGATTTGGGATGGAAAGGTTTTGATTTTCTCTGATTGTTACTTGGTAGAGTGGAGAATCACTTTCAACTCACTTTGATGCTGTAGAAAGAGAAGCCATAAATTGCACTCCATATTCAATCATCCCACAATTTTATTGTACCAAACGAGTATGAAGTAAATTCGATTCCAAATTATTCACGAAAAAATAAAATTATTCCAGACTCTTTACTTCCCTGTTTCTCCTATTCAAACAACCATAGCATATGTATTTGGCGATACAATACTAAGTAATGTCATTCTCACTCAAGCATGAAATGATGAAAATGCCATACTACTATTACTCGTGGAAATTGCATTTTGATATTGGTATTTAGGTATGGTGTTTTTGTTATGCTACTCAATACAACACTGATGATCCCTAAATCAATTCTTTGTATAACATTTCTTGATGTTCTTGTTGTTTATCATACAGATACAGATGAGGAGGGTGGTCACCATTTCTCACATGCTCAAGCAATGGCTCCCTAATGCTCAAATTTCACATAACTTCAAGAATTTATATCAACTTTGTCAATAATCTCTACTGAAAATTTTGAGTGATCATTTTCAATGAAATCACCTCTCAATTATGTTTTTTTTCCTAGATATGTGATCTTACTTAAGAGATTTGAGTTCAGTTTCACTCATGTCAACGTTGATTTTTAATTTGGTTTAATTAAAAACAAGTTATCAATACCAAGATGAAAAGTTCATATTTTTTTTATATTCTTAAATTTAATTGGAAGATTTTAAAAAAATGAATTTAAATTCTAGTAGTTAAAAGAATTAAAAATTAAATTAGAACAGTGTTTATAAACAATCTTGTGCTCTTCCATTGCTAATTAAATTGGTTCAGTGGGAGTTAATTTTTAGAGAAATTATTAAATAATCTTGAACCATATGATTTCTTATTAATCTTCAGAAAATATATAATTACATGTTATTAATTCTTTTTTATAAATTTTAAATTTAAATGTACGTGTTAAACAAGCATTGTTTGTGAGTATGAAGTATGAACACATGATGATCATGAATTATTTAATAATTTTTTCATATTGATATATTGAATTTAATTTTGTCAACTGCATGTAAACTTTTCATATAGCTTTTTTTCTGCTGACTTACTTTTCATATTGCTAGTTACTTCTTTAAAATGCTTTAAGGAAATAGTAGAAGTATGAAAGAAAAAAAAACTAAATTGACTTTAATTCCTTCATGGTAACCGTTAATTAGCCTCTTAACCTTTTGTAGGTGCCCGTGATTTATGAAATGCTGTCTATGGCTTTTGAACCTCATCAAAATAAATATATGGATCCTGAAATCGCTATAATTTTAAACCAGCTTGACAGCTTTTAGTTGTTGTATGATGCAATTTAAACAACATAATAAATTTTAATAATTTTTCACTTTAATCACCCAATTTGGCAATTAACAAAATTTTAGCTGTACGAGGAGGAGCTTTAATCTACTCCATCAACTTCATTATTTGTTTTACTTTGAATAAACCCAATTTAGTTTTTAAATGATGTGAGAAGTGATGCTAATTTAAGATAATCTCTTCGTTATGTCTTATCTGATAACTTTAATGGAGCATCTTACATAAGATTTGTAAATTCCATACGACACTTATATATGATCTGCGTGTACAAGGGAAGGTTTAAAGTTAGATGTGAAAAGTTATAAATCTTCAATTCAATTCCTGACACCTATTGTCATAATAATATTAGTTCTTGAGGCTGACATTCACTATCTGTGAGTAATAGTCCCTAAATTTGGCATTTGTTATCATATTAATCCTTTAATTTGACGAAATTAAAAAAAAATTGTTAAAACATTAACTCATGTTTGTTATCTTTAACAAAGTGTCTCTTAGTTGTCACACTTCATAGCACACACATGAAATGACATTCGTGTTCTAGTCAATTAGAACTATTTTGCACCTTTATATATTGCACTTTCACTTCGTGTTGCTTATAAGTTATAACTACTATCTTTGCCTCCAAGAATCCAAGTGAAACAGTAACGCAATTTAATTTAAAACTCACCTTGCAAGTTTTCAAGATCACATTTAGTTGTTTATTCGTTGTTTTATTTAAAGTTGAAATTCCACACCTTGATTAAAATTTTGTTTGCCTAAACATAATTTTAGATAAATCATATGTTAAATTGTTAATTAGAATTTAATTCAAATAATATATCAAAAACACGATCATAAAAATAAGAAATTTAAGAATTAAATTATTGTTTTGATAAATTGTAATTTAAATTATATTATTTAAATATTATTATAATGTAAATTATTTTGTTATTATAATCGTGAATTTATACTTTCAATGACTATAAAAAATTAGAGTGCAAAATATATTATGAACTCTAATTTAAATGAGTTTGATGGTTATGTACTTACACTACAAGAAAATTTATAATTTGCTACTAATTTTAACTAAGTATAAAATACATAGGTTATTTGTAGAAAATTGTATGATCATTGCTTAATAATTTTTTCAATATTTTCGTTTTATTCCAACCTTTTAGTTGAAATAACGTGTTAGGTCATGAACAATCATATAAGTGAATTTGACATCACATTTTAACTCAAAACCTTAAGGTTTAGGTTTATGAGTCTTTTTCTCACTTATATGGTGTTCAACTTTTCAATTTCTATCAATGTGGGACTTCATCTCACACTTGTACTCTAACAATCTTCTTTTCAAGCGTGAGTTTCTTCCACATGATAGTCTCCTTCTCGAGCGAAAGTCATTTTCAATCCACGAGTGTCCAATAGTGGCCCTTAAAGCTTAATCGTTAGCTGTCCCAACTAGTCTAGTCATTACCATCAACATGCTCTAGTATTTTGCATCGTCACAACACTTGTAAGACTCACTGCCTACCTTCCATGCATGAACTTATCCACTAGAAAAACTTTCAATGCAAGGGATCCTTAAGCCAAGGGGATGAAGAACTATGTTGAAATGATTATTCCATGTCCTACAAGGCTATGGATGATATACTTCTATACAAACTATACCATTTTTCTAAGCCTACGGAGGGAGGAAACAAGTTAAAATTAAACTAAATGTAAATCAACCTCCCTAGCTATAGTTTATAATCCTATCCTATGTATTGAAATCAACATGTCATATACTCATGCCATAATTTAAATACATCTTGAAGAATGAAGTTCTCTTATATGCTCAAGCTTGTTAAGTGAAATGCATAGACCAATCTAAATAAATGAAAAAAAAATGACAATGAAAACAAAATTTCGCTTACGATTTGGACACAACCCTAATTCTTTGCTTTTGATTTCGCTTATGCACTGGTTTTACTATCGGTGAATGCACTAGTCCTTTTATCTCGTCGATCATCTTGTTTTACTTAGCATTAGTGATTTTTGGTTTTCTCATTTTGTTTTTGGATTTGCTCAATTCCTTATATGAATTCCCCCTTCCCCCAGTTTTGGAGATTTATTGTGAATGGAGTTTTGAGTCTGTGCATGATGTATGTAGGTCCTTTATTTGATCTGAATGTGTTTTTCATTGTTAATATAAAGCCATCAATTTTGAAATTGTGACTTAGAATCCTTGAAGAGAAAAAAGAAAATGTTAATTTAAGGATAACACTTGTTCAAATTTTTTGAAGAGAAAAAAATAATTATGAGTATTAGTGTATTACCTTGGTTGACACTAATTTTCATTTTTCAGTAAATGTGAAACCCTCTGTACCAAAATTTAAGTTGCCCCCCATTTTCTTTTTCCTTCAAAGCTAAAGGGAAAAGACAAAACAAGCATGAGGAGGAGACAGGGAGAAGGAAGGAGGAAGAATGCGCATTGTCACTGGCAAGTACTATTACCAGCAAACATTGTCATCCCGGAGCGATTGAGCATCATAAATTTTATGATAATTTTTCTTCTTTCTTTTTTATGATTTTTTTTGTTGCAATTAATTAACTGAGGTGAGGAGACAATAAAAACTCAGTTTATCTAAAAGATAAAAAAATGATATTCGGTAAGTCTATAGAACTAAATTTGAAAAGCAATTGAAACCCAGAAATTCAGGGGAAAAAATTGAAACCCAGCCAAAACTATATACACTAATACACGTATTTTTTAAATGATAATTTAACTAAGAAATTTTGACACATCCATTCTAACTTATGAACTTTCTTATTACAATTTGAAGCCAAACTTTATTTTCTTTATTTGGACATATATTATTGGATTGAAAAATAATTTTAATCATATTTAAATCTTATATACATATTTTTGAGTATTTTGATAAAATTGTTTGAAATTTAATTGACTTAGATTTACATTTTGTGTATTTTTTTAATGAATAATCATGTTTAAAATTTAAGAAAAAGATTTAAAAAATAACCAATTTAAAAATAAACGTTTTATTTAAATCAAATTGACCAATTATATGATGCTATAAGAAATTCCATTAGTTTTATAAAATGAAAATAAAAATCCCGCTTTACCAAAAAAAAAAGAAAGAATAAATTGCATTAGTTTAGTTTTATTCCTTTTTTTAACTTAAAACTAATATAATTCAATTTATAATATTCCTCAGGACATTATAAAGAGAGAGAGCAATGTTGGTATTCCTCCAAACACGATGACTTAATTCATTAAACTAAAACTCCCAAATATCCGAAGAGCATCACCTCGTTAGGAAATCAATATTCAAGAACTCAAGTAAACACTTAAATTCATAATTACGATCTTGACTAGATGCATAAATTAACTTTTAATCGTTGACGTAGAGAATCATTGGTACAATGGTCTTTCTCATCTAAATACTAAATTATTAAATTTCTTAAATGGAACTTAATGTTTCTCTTCCAATAGGTATGGGAAAAGAATCCGTAACCGGCATATATTTGTGGATAAAATCTGTTATGAATAAATGGTGAATACTTTAAATAAGTATTAGTTATCACGGGATGAATATCTTAGTATCCTATATGTGAAATTATAAAAGTATTCTTTTATCAAAGGAAAGTACCTTCATTTTTAAATCTAATTGGGATATTGTTTTAGCATCACGCTTACGTTCACCCTTTATATATATAATGTTTTTTCAATTTATTTATTTGTTGAACTTATGTTTTGAGATATTGTAATTTTATTTGTATTTTAAATTTATGTTTATTTATGTTTAAGAGATACTTAATTTATGTTTAATTCACTACTTTTACTTTCACCTTTTTCTAAAACATATATATTTTTTCAAATTTTGAAATATTTATGGATATTAAAAAAATCTGTAATATTCAAAAGATAACGGACATGAATTTTTTAGAAAAGACTTATTGAAAATAACTTTTATCATGATCGACTTTATCCATTATCATTCCTATCTTCCAATGAGAATGAGAGACTTGATTCTAATTTGGTATATTGAAAATCTTAATAATGTTTTAGGTTTTAATATGTTGAGATTTTTGTTGGTAATCTATTAAATTCATTAAATTAGATCCATAGATCTCATCTAAGTGTAAATAATTAATTTAAATATTAATATAATATAATTATTTTTCCATATTAAATAATTAGAAATTGTAAACTTCATATTTTAAAAAAAAAGAATTAACAAAACCCTAACAAGTAAAGCATATAGTAAGCAAATTGATTTTAATTCAAATCACAAGAAAGTATATAAATTTATTAGTGCAACAAAAATGTCTTTAACTAGCTGTATAAAATAATGTGTGAGATAAAAGAAAAATATGAAGATCTCTTATTTTCATAATAACTGGTTTGGTGCGCACAATGAATAGATTTAGGTGATAAGCAATATCGAATCCTCAATGCAAAATGATAAATAGAACAAAACAAATTTGACGGGGAAATGTTATATCAACAACGCTGCTAATTCCTGCCAATTTTCCTCCTTTATACTCTTTTTTCTGCTAATTATTAGCCAATAAACTTTTTCTATAAAATAACAATAATTTTTCTTTGGTTGCCAAGGGTATGCTGCGATTAATAATCAGAAACTAATCTCTTAAAATATGAATATCTATTTAAAAAATATATTTCTCAACAAATATTCTTCTATACACATAAACATAAGATTGAACTCTTGATCATATATTTAAAAGACATAATTATTTGTCAAAACTATGTTGATATTAACCAATACATTATCACCAAGTTGATTCATCGTTTATTCGTTCTACCTTAAGCAAAGGTCATTCAAATATTTATTTATGGAAAAATCGTGTAATTCTCTTGCTCTCACGGTCGAACATAACTGCTATCATATTCAGATAAGTAAAATCTGTGTGAATTCACTGTGGTTTACTAAATAGAAAAGATAACTAAGTTTTAATTAGATAAATTTCAAAAATTATGTAATTTTTAGTTGAAAAGCTCTTCTGATTAAAGCAAAAATTAAAAATGTAAAGTGTTCGAAAATTGCTTAGTTGTTTTTTAAAAATATTTTCTTAAATATATTTTTAGTTCTTGTAAAATTAGCGATTTTTTATTTTAGTTTTTACAAAATAAATTTATTTAATTTTCCTCTATCAAAAAATTAAAATTTTGTTTTAAGTCCCTACTACTTGTATCTAAACAAAGTCCTCTAGGGTTACTTATTTGTTTAGGTGCCAGTAGATTATTCATAAATTGACTCAATATATTATAAATTGTAAGGTTAAATAAATATGAAAATGCATAAATTAAAATAAAATAAAATAAAACTGAATTTAATTAAATAAAATTATAAATGTGATTTTATGAATTTGTTTGGTCTAAATTCAAACCAAAATTATATATGTATATATACATATAATTTTGTTTATAAAATTTGATACAAATAATATACGTAATATATAATTATAATTTATTGGTTAAATCATTAAAAAAATGTTTTATACAAAGGCATAACAGTGTTATGAGCCAAGCTTTTTTAACGAAGGTGGGGTGAAAATTATGTATAAGACCTAATGATTTTTGGGTACAAGTTGTACGTACAAAATAAAAATGTGGTAATGATGGATTATATGTTATTAATAAGCATAGACCCAAATCTAATTTGTGGAGGGGGATCTTGAAGTGTTGAGATAAGTTATTCTCAAATATGATCTAGAGGGTGAGCAATGGTAGAATAGTGCGATTTTGAAAGATAATCAAGTCCTAAATTATGGTAAGCTAGATAAATATTGGAGTGGACAAATCAGTCATAGAGAAAACATTTCAGTATGTTTTTATGTCAATGCTAAAGGAGATTGAGATTTGGAGCGAATTGTTGTTAATTTACCAGGAAATGTTGTTGAAAGTATAAAGACGTTGAAGTCACCTTCCATGGCTAGTAAAACAAATTATTTGGAGTGGAATAATGTTGTTGATAGCCACTTTTCAGTTAAAAAGATGCTTATCTCAAATTGTCTAATACTCATACACTTCAAGAGTCTATGTTGTTTAAAAACATTTTTTGGCGTTGGGATGGTCCGAAAAAGATTAGATTCCATTTATGGAAAATTGGTCTTGGAGTGTTGTCCACAAATAAGTTGAGATATGTGACAAATGACGTCATTTGCCCACTGTGTAAAGATAAGGCAGAGGATTTGATGCACGCACTTAGAAACTGTAAATATGTGCTACCAATATGGTGGAAATTTAACATGAATGTTGAATTTGTGTTCTTTAACCATGATATGCCTAACTGGCTTACCATAAATGTTTGCAACACGAGAACAAAGGGAGAGGCGAAGTGGAGCACTATGTTTGAAACTATTGTTGATTGTATTTGGTCGAGAAGGAATGAATTCAACTTCAATAATAAGTGGACAAACACTCTAGATCTGGTGCTATGTGTTTGGAGTGGTGTACATTATATAAGTAAAAGCAAGTTCACTCATATGATATTAGTACCAAATGGTGATAGTGGCAACCACGATGCTTCTAGAAGGTGGAAGAAGTCTCTATAGGGTACTACAAAAATTAATTGTTATGACTCTTACCTTGCCTTAGCAGCTTTTGCCGCTTGTGGTGCTATGCTTTGAAATGATAAAGATGATTTTTTGAAAGTACTTTCAAGGAAACTTGGACATTCTACTATTTAGAAGGTTGAGCTTTGGGTCATTCTATTTTGTATGAATATGGCTTATGATTCGAGTTATAAAACAATTATTGTTAAGACTAATTGTGCTCTTGTGGAGGATCTCAAATATCATAAAGGCCAATTTGTAGATCTTATCTTTGAAATTGTAAAAACCAAGGAAAAGTTTACTTCTTGTTCAATTATCCATGTACTGTGACAAATAATATGACAAACTATTTTGCCAAAAATGATTTATCCATTGATAGAAATGTATTTTTTTTTATGATAGTTTACCTAATTTTACTATAACTTCCACGAGGATGGATGCAAATGTTTACCCCTCTATTTTGAGCAATATATGATATTGTCTTGGGCCTTATTGCCCAAGACAATTAAGAAAAAAATAAAAGGCATAACAGTGAATGTAATTTAGATGGATTATTTTAATAAGCTACATCTTGAGATGTATTTTAAGAAAATCCTAATTATATATGGCTAATATTTTGAAAGAGACAAAAAAAAATTAAAAATACACATTTTATACCAAATGAGTCAGATATTATTTTATACAAAATTATTAAATGATGTAAAAATCAGTAGAACTCAAATCAACAATATAAGTTTATTAATCCTCTCCCTCCCTCCTTCTATACAAACACATTCATAAATTTATAAATTTTATACACACAATATTGGTTGTGAGAAATAAAAATAAATATAGAACACCAAATCACAATTGAATTATTAATATTAAAAGATCCTTATAAACATTTTTAAGTGATTATATGATCTTAAACTAATTTTTAATCTTGCAGTGAAAAAGAACTAATTTTTAATCTTTATCATTAAACATGTGTCATTTGTATGGCCAATATTCTTAATATATTATATCCGTGTGTGTATTCACTCAAACTTAAGTCTCTCAAAGATACACTTAAGCTATGGTTGGAAATCTGAACATACCTTGGATGAATGAACTGCTTGTATCTATTGGGTGAACCCAAAAGAAAAGAAAGTTAAAAGAGTAAAAGAGGCGGTGACCAAAACGAGCACAAGGTTTGACTATACTTTCCTGTTAAACCAAAAAATCAAGAAAAGCAGTCCCCAAGAGGACAATGTTGTTACAAGGTTTTAGCCCAAATCAAAATACTGTTACATGTACCTGGCAACTGACTACAGGCTACAGCTGATCAATAAATTAGCAGTATAAAATAAAAGAAAGAAACACATGCTTTGACAATAGTAATAACAATAATTAATATACAGGACGAACAAAAAAGAGGCTAACTATGAAATTTGGAATCATTTCTTGGAACGTTTCTTGGGTCGCTTATCCTTTCCAGCACTAGCACTATTTTCTCTCCCACGCTTTGCACTACCTGCATTTGTCTCTGCTGCTTTCTTTGGAGGTCTACCAACACTCCTCTTTGACTGAGAGCTGTTCTCAATATTCTTATTATTCCTTTTATCCGCAGAGCCTGAACCTCCTCCAACGTTATTATGCCTTGATGCTCTTTCTTTCCCTTTGTCTCCCTTTCTATTGTTCACCATTTTCTTCTGCTCTTTGGCACCATTACCACCTCCACCACCTTTGCTGCTGCTGCTACTTACTCCTCCTCCTCCACCCCCACTTCCGCCGCCGCCACCACCACTACCACCCTTCGATGCTTCCGCTGAAGTGTTGCGCTTAATCCGTTTCAGGAAATCTGCAGCTGCATTCCTCTTCTTGTCTGGTCCCCCCTCTGCTTTGCTCTTTTCCAGTTTAACGGTCTCCGAAGGCTTGTTCGCCGAGGACCCTGCCTTAGGATTGGAGATAGAGGATGGTTTCTTATTATTATTACTATTACTATTACTATTGAGGTTCTTGTTGCTCCGCCTCAAGCTTCTTGCTCCAGTAATAGGCTTTTCCTTAGCCTTGGGAAGCTCCTCTTCGTCTGTAACAGAAGAAGAGGGCTTCATGGGTGGCTTTGCATCAGAGGATGGCCTTTCCTTCTTGTCATTGAAGACGGGTTGGTCACCCTTTTGGCCAAAGGTGGCAGAGGAAGGTTTGGATGGCATTGAACTGCGTTTGCGGCAAACCAATATAGGACCAGAGGCTTTGTTCTTGGAAAGGAGAGAATCTGGTTTAGCTAATGGTGCATTTGAAGGGAGTGAATCGTTCTTCCGGGGGATAGGATCGGATTGTGCTTGGCCGTGGTTCTTCATCTCCGCGGTGGCAAGGCGGTGCAGCTGCCGCCCCGCCTGCGATTCCGGGGAGTCATAGGAGAAGAACACGGTGGCGTTGGTGAAGAGGAGGAGGAGGTCGCGGAAGAATGCACTGGTGCATGAGGAATAGTGACCCTTTTGGAGTCTCAATTGTATGGTTTCCAAGTCCATGGGCTGTTTCACTAGGTCTTTGTATCTATCCGTATCCTGCTGCAACAAGAAATCAAACCAAACTTTACTAAAGTGTCATAATTGCACGAACCTACATCTCATACCCATTCATGGTTAAATTTTCAAACAAAATATCCAGTAATTTAGAAATTTGTCGACTCGTTTATAAAAACATACTTGAGTATCTCAATGAATGATATTATAATAGAGATAGAGATAAATAAACCCTTGATTACTTTTGCAATTAATTTTTGGGATGTATTTAGAATTAAAATATTCTTTAAACATAACCATATGAGAGGGTGCACATCTAAGACCGCGCTTTTGCTGTTTCAACGTGAAAGGACATGGGCACAGGAAGAAAGAGAGAAAGAGCACAAAAAGATAGGGCCCATTCGTAATTCCACTACCGTACATATTTTCTTTTTTATTATCAAATCCAAACATTAACAGCTTACTGCCAATACGGTAACGTTGCCGTCCCGTCCAATCCACACATTCCGTTAGACTAATACATTAAATTTATAATCGTTCATATTATAGCTATGTTATGAAATATTAATTGTAATTATTATATTAACTTCATTTTTTAAATGAAAAAGTTAATATGTAAAATTAATTTATTTCTTTATCTGTCAAAATATTTAATAAAATTTATTATCCATAATATTAAAAGATACATGACAATTTTTAAAAAAAAGTGAAAGATTAGTTAATGTAAAGAAATAACGTATATATTTAAAAGAAGAAGAAAAAACACGTAGCATTCATACGAGAATATTTAAATTTACTATTGGAAACAAAAAGCATTCAAATTTAATATTCAGATAAGACACAGTTGGATGATTACGACTTGTTAACAAACACGTCACCGCCGCGAAGCATGGGCGCAATAAAAGGGAAGAAAAAAGAAAAGGCTTAAAAAAATATATAATTAAAAATAAGCTTGGTCATGTTGAATGATTTTGGGTCGTAGTGAATTAGATATAGCCCAGACAGATTATTTCGTGGGCTTAAGGTGATTCGGTCTGAAATAATTTATGAACACGTTGCATGGAGACGCACCCAATCCTGGGCTCACGAAAAAGCACGTACTCCGCTAAACCATAATATGATAGTATTCTTACTTTAGATTGTTTCCCGAAATAAGGGTGAAAATATATAAAGTATTTTTCTCCAACGGGAAAATTGCGTCAAATGGCCATTTTGAATTGATTCTATTTTGGCCATAAGATAATATGATCCTATACTGATATATTTTAAAAAAAAACATATATTCCAATTTACTACTAATCTTGCATGTTTCACATCGAGACACTTGACGCATCTGCGAAACCCGATAGATTTAATTTTAATACTTACCAGTTACTATACGTATAATACCATGTAAGTATATAAGAGATTATTTATGAAATTACTTATGCATATAATAATGTAATTAATATTTACTTTCGGAGATAGATATTTAATGAAATTGAATATTGATCTCTTAAAATAAGGGCCATGAAACAATAGAAGCATGGCCATGTGTCATGTGTACCTACCATTTTCGGCCGCCAGAAACAATCAAGGCCCTAACTTGACTTAATCCCTAGAAATAGAAATGGATCCTCTATTCATTTTTCCCCCTAATAAAACTTATTTTATCAATCTCTTACTATTTTTATTTTTTTTTTATTTTTTATGGTTTCGCCCATTTTATTCACAAACTCCGTGCCCATAAAAAACCAATCTGTTTCAAAAGTGGTCCCCTTTTGTTGGACAGTCACGATTTTAAGAACGTATCCGCTTCTTGCTTGCAATTAAATCTTGCAAAAAAAATCACTTAATTTCTTTTTTCTGTAAACATAAGAACATCATCATATTTTTTTTTTTCCCAACGTGCATGCATGTATTATTAAAAATGAAGTATTTTTTTTTAATAGAAAGAGTGAGAGACTATTGTTATATTTTTTTTCAAAATTTTGAAAGAGGGTAAAATACCGGTTTTATCCAAAAAGGAGTAGATGGAATACCTGGCTATCAAGACGGCGCTCGAACAATGAGCTGTGCTCGTGCCCCTTGATCAACTCCAAAACCCCAACCAACGGTTCTGATTTCACCGTCGCCGCCTCGTCGTTCTCCGCCGGACACGAGGCGGCGGTAGCGCCGGAAACCTCCTTCCTCCGCCGCGTCTTTCTCTTACGCATCAAGCTCGCGGAGCTCTGCACCTCGCTGCTCTCGCGCGTCCCTCCCTCGCCCGAGTGAGCCACCGAGTCATGTAACTCGGACGAGTCATCGTCTTCCTCTACTTTCCTCTCCTCGCTAGGGGGCACCGACTCGCACGTTGGCACCTTCGCCAACGCATCGTAGCTTCCGTTATTCGATTCCTCTCCAACCGGCTTCCCCTTCAGCGCGACCGGATCCGGTTCCTGCGAACCGGTATGAACCGGAGCCGGTCCGGTTCGTGTCTTCGCGTCGCCATCTTCGGTTTTCTCGAACCGCGAACCAGTCGAGTTGGACTCGTTAACCGACTGGTTCTCCCGGTCTGATTCGTCGCCCGTGGTTGGCAACGTCTTGTCTATGTTGTTCGCGGTTCTCTCCTCCGGTTCGGAGTTCGCCGGTCTAGTCTCTTCAACTTCTCCACCGGTTTTGTCGTTTTCCGGCCGCAACTTGCCGGAAACCGCCAGATCTGGTTTCTCGTCGTCCTTTCTGTCTTTCTCCTTCGCTTTCTCCTCCTCCAACCTCTTCACCTCCAACTGCAACGACCTTCGCAAAAAGAAAAAAATAGAGAACAAAAAAAAAAAAGTTGAAATTAGATCTAACACCTAAAAAGAATAAAATATTATGGGGAGTTTTTTTTGCTCGGAGATTTACAGAATGGAAACGTCGCTGCGTTGGACGTCGCGGCGGAGCTCGGCGACGCGGAGTTTGCGCAATTCGTCGAGCCAGGGGACGTGATCAGAGATAGCGGCAGCGGCGCCGTTCTGGCGCGGCGGAGGAACATCGTCGTTGCATTGGACGGCGAATCGACGGCTGAGATCATGAAATTTCTGCTCGCAGTGGCGCGCGGTGGCGAGGAGGCGCTTGGTGCGCGACTGGACCTCCATGGCGACGGCGTCCCAGTCCTTGAAGCCATGGCGGTTCACGGCGCACGCTAGCAACAGCTCTTCCCACGTGCCCCACGCTTCGTTACGGTGTTGTTGCTGTTGGTGGCGGTGGTTATGGTTCTTCTCTATGTCAGGTTCTGGCTCTACCTTGTGGTTTTGGTGGTTTTCCATACGCTACGAGAAAGAAGAAAAGAAAAAGAAAAAAAAGATATTGTGGTTTAACCATAAACTTTCTCTTCCAAACACCCGCGAGCCTCTTCTCACACCTCTTCAAATCCAATCCCTTAATTATTATATTTTTAAAATAATATATATAGATAGAAATTAAATTTAAGTTAAATTAATTAAAAAGACTAAAACCAACCCATTAGGGTTTGTTTTTGCTTTTCGGTTTGGGTTATGGCTCCTAACAACAACTTCCTCTTATTTGGTCGTGTGCGTTCTCGATTTTGTGTATGTGTGGTGAGTTTGTGGGTTTTGGGGTTGGCGTTTTGTTTTCTTTCGTTCTTTGGGTTGAATAGCGTGGTGGTGTTGTGTGTGTGTGTGTGGGAAGGTTCAAGATTACAAATTGAAGTGTTAATATGTACCCACACTGTGTACGCAACTGATTAGACGAGAGTTTTGCTTTCAAACAAGTTGTGACACTGACCTCAAATTGAATCGCGAATTTCCCCCACTCGTCGATTCGGATTCACGTTTATGTTGGACTCTTGACCCGTTCTTGTGCTGTTTTTATATATAGGTTTGGTTTGGTGCTGTTCAGTGGCCCAATATGGGCTATTGCTTTCTGCACTCCTTTTTTTCTTTGAAATGGCTATTCCAAAATGTAATGCAGGAAGCACTTTGGAAAATAAAGGAAACAACAGTCCTCAATATGACATACTTAAAGAGTGTGTGAAGTCCAATTGTGGAGTCCTTATTGTATCTGTCATGATGCAATTCAGGCAATTATTTCCTGTACCTCTCATATGGCTTCTGCATCTAATGTGAAATGTAAAATTACTTCTCAAAAAGATTTAAATGGAATGTAATTTCACATTTCGAATCAAGTGTTCTAAAAATTTAAAAGGTGCAAGAAATAATATTGGAGGTGCAGGAAGCAAGTAAAACACAATTTTGAGTTCTATTGTTGCGTGTGTTCTAATAATTTTTTCAAGATTATTTTGTATACAAACGTAATATCAATTACTATTAATTTTTTCATCAAAAATTAAGATCACTTACTTTATATTTAAACTGAGTTGCTTACTTTAGAAAAACCGAATATGCAATGCAAAAGGATGGAAAACAGTTTTATTTGATGCATTGCTTAATTTTTTCACATAATTCTCACATGTCCAAATGTACCATGTAATTGATGGAAAAGGATGGAAAACAGTTTTAGAAAAAAAAATGTAAAAGGGTATTTATTATTTAATTAAAAAATTACGTCATTTTGTCAAAAAATTGCGTCATTAAATTTTTTAAGAAATGGTAATTTATTTTTAATAATTTAAAATATTAAATAGAATATATTAAAATTTATTTTATCAATACCTTTAAAACTCTCGTTATCATGTTTAATGCATTAGCAAACTTTACTGTAGAAAATAATTTTATCAACATACTGTTATATTTTTTTAAAAAAATTGACTCCTCTAAAATAAGAAAATGTAATTTGCATGATAAAGTATAATTATAACATTGTTTAAAAGAATCCATGAAGTCTGTCGTTGAGAATTAAGCCTATCGCATTCATGATGATTCGATGCTCATTTTATGTGTAAAAAAATCACTGAAAATTAAGCTTTTATTATGGAGAATGACTTGGGAGTGTCTACCTACAAAACAACATCTCATTTCTAAAGGCTTTCAATGCCCTAGCACATGTCCTTTTTATGATAACAATCAAGAATATACTCGGCATATCTATTTTTTGGATGTGCGCGATCACACGAAGGAGTCTGACAAATTTTAGGTTTATGGACATTTATTCAGCAAAAAGTTGGCCATGCAGAAGATTTCTTTGAAGCTTTATTCATGTTGTTGAGAATTCTCCCAACTGACCTCAAGGTTAACCTAGCAACCATTTCATGGTGCATGTGGCATAGAATGAATGAAAAGGTAGCGAATGGTATTTATGAACCTACTCATGTGTTTGATAATAGATGAGTTTGTTTAAACCTAAAAAGGTAACTTTAAAATAAGTGTTTTTTATATAAGCTTTGTTTTAAGAAGTAGATAAGATTTGTTTCTTAAAATAAAATAAAAAAATATTTTTTTAAGCAAAAGTGATTTAGACAAATATACTTAAAAAACAGGAAAAATAACTTATTTTATTAAAATAAGTATTTATTTCAACAAATAAGTTTAAAGACCCAAAATTGCTAAGGATGTTGTTCGTGATTACCAATTAGACTGGGCTTGGTATATCCAACCTACCCAAAGTGCAATGATCACAACTTCCTTGACAAAAACCAAATGCAGGCTTCCTAAAGTGCAATATCAATGTTGTTACTTTGGCTGAAAATGGTTAGTTTGGTTTTGGCATTCTGTATAAGAGATGATCGGGGCAATTCTTTTTATGCCAAAACAGGTTGGAATTATGGCGCACCTAAAGTGCATAAAGTGGAAGCCTTAACTTTATTAGAAGTCATTTCTTGGATAAAGTGACTTGCGGCTTAATCAGGTAATCTTTGAGGTTGACTGCAAAGAAGTGGTTGATGCAATGTATTGTGGTAGTCGAAATCATTCAAAGTTTGATATGATATGTTTCTCGCAAAATGTAGTCATATTCAAAACCAGGGTTGTGCTTACAAGTTTTTGAGGCCTTAGGCAAGTCTTTTATTTGAGTTCCACTTTAATACAACTTATCAATATTTATTTTATTCTTCTAATTTTGTGAATTATATTTGTTAACTAAAGTTTAATAATGAAGCAAATTTAACATTTCATTCTTTAATAATTTATTTAATCAATATCATATAACATAGTTTATGTCAAATTAAATTTCTTTTTCAACTTCAACAGGAATGCATCAACAAAACAGCCCTTCCATATATATCGTCAAGGCATGGACTTTGTCAAAAAAATGAATTTTTAGCTAACTCATCTTCTTATTGATCTTGATTAGTTTCATTTTGTTAGATTTTTCTTTCTTAGTTTCATTTTGTTGAGATTTTTCTTTCTAGATCGTCTCCTGAAATACCTGCTTATCCTGCATGTGTTTTCGGAGCCCCCACTCATTCAATCACTTGTTTGTGATTGCAGCCATTCCCCGAAAAAGGGAGAGACGAGGGAATCGTCTGCTCCCGTTCATGTGACGAATCGAACATCGTTAGGTCCTGAATTCTCGAACCACCGGACCCAGAACATGGGTGATAAGAGCATAAAACATACGTGTTAAACTCGTTCATGTGCGTTAGGATGCCTTGGTGTTCAACAAACATATGTTTGGCCATATAGCTCATAAGAAGATAGCATTTGAAGTTCGTCTTAAAGGGGTTCAACGAAGTTTAGAACATCATAATTCGAAGAGCCTTATGAGATTGGAAAAGGAGCTACATGATGAGTACAATGAGATTCTTCTTCAAGAGGAATTCCATTGTTACCATAAATCTCGTGAGAAGTGGGTCCATTTTGGCGATAGAAACACTCGCTTCTTCCACACCCAAACTCTGATTAGGCAAAAGGGGAACAAGGTCCATGGCCTTTTCTTTGACGATGGCACCTGGCAAACCGACCCAATATCCTTGGAGCAGGAAGTTATCAGGTATGTCAAATCCCTTTTTACTGATGAGGGTTGTGTTTCTGGATCAGGCTACTATGATACCTCATCTAACTATTCCTGAAGAAGGGTGTGGCACTTTTCTTGCTCCTATTACTAAGGAAGAGGTTAGGAAGGCAGTGACGGGTGTGAAATCTATGAAAGCCCTGGCCCAGATGGGTTTCAACCATTCTTCTTCAAACAATATAAATTGTCATGTTTTGGGTTTGCAACAACTTCCCAAACAAAGACAATAATGGTTTACTGGATCATTGACTAACTACTTTAGATAATTGTAATTCATTGACACATATAATAAATTATATATAGACAGAATAAAAATTAGTTTTAATTTATGACAATGAACATGAATTGAAAAAGAATGAAAAAATAATGTACTTTTGTCGATACCCCTTCACAACTTGAAGGTCATAATTAAGATAAAGCATAGTCTCAAATAATGCATTTGAAATGTCCATCTCTCTTACAAATTGAAATGGTAAAGTTAAAAAAAATATATAAATTTATTAAAAAAATTTTATCACAATATTTTTTCAATATACAAATATGCAAAACAATTATAACATAAGCTTGTTCATCATGGTTATCCAGTGTTGTTGCATTTATTTAGCAAATTCCCCCCAAAGAGTACAATGAACATAATTAGACCTAACAGAAGTTCCTTGTTTATAATTGATTGTTACAAAAATATAATGAATTTGACAATAAATGAGAATTTGATTGAATTGAAAGAGTCTAATGAATTTAAATAAAAATGGATAAAATACCTTATTATCAAGCCAGGGTCTTTATTTGAATACTTTTGATTTTTCTAGGATTTTTGAACTTAGGTACAAACCACAGTTTACTTATGTGAAACTGAAGCTTCCATTTAATATTTCCAGTATGTCTGAAATGAAAGTAAACTTTGCATGTTGTCATATTGTCTATGGGAATTAAGAGTTCAATCTCCAAATATCACCTGCAATATCCTTTTATAGCCAAAGTTTATTGTTGGAAATTAAATGGTAAAATGAAAGTGTTTTAATTATTGTTATTTACTTAGTAAAATCAAATCATATTAACATTTTCATAAATTTAAATTTAAATTTGTAGACAAATAAAAGCAATTGAAGAGATTAACGCTAAGTATGGTATATTAACATTTTTTTTGTCAACAGACCCTTGTGTAGTTTCACTTTCAACACTTACTACACTTATACCTAGCAACAACAAAAAAGGATAAATATAGGCTATAATAAAGGATAATGTAAAAATCAAATGATGAACTATGTGTGTTTCATTCTCATTATTATTACTATTAATTGCAAAAATTGCATAACTCATGCAATATTTATTTACATTAAACATGAATAAAGATGATCAATTATATATTTAAGTACAAAAACTTCCATTTATAAGAATAATAGTATTGTCAAGTATAACAAAAAAAATTGCTAAAAATATTATTTCTTAAAAATGTGATTTTTAAAATATTATGCAATAACATTTCTTCTTTCTTCATTTGATGCAGTATAATTAATTATTATGCACTGTACTTTGTACAAATATTTTTGAAACTTCAATCCAAACATTTTTGGATTGAAAAGCAACTTTTGTTATGTCTTCTTTATCCTACAATAAACAGTCTCAGTTGGAGTTTCATATTATTGTGATTTTTAATATATATATATATATATGGGTACAATTTGCGATTAATATTGTAAAAATTAAGATAAATATGGTTGATGGTGTTATAATTGCAGTAAGAGTGATTTCAAAAACTTTGATGTTGTTGAAATAATTGTCTTTAGAGTTTAGACTGTTTTTAAAAACTTTAATGTAATGTATGCATGTGTAAAAATATTTTTAAAAATATATTTAAAATTTGTGCATAAAAATTATTTAGTTTATATTCACAGTATACTTTTAATTAATTTTAAAAGGTATAAGGGTGGCTATTTAATGGTTGTGCTTAATATTTCATGTTTAATATGCATTTTCATATATTTGATTGGATATAATGTTTAACTTAAAAATACAATCCAAATTGCAAGATTTATTAAAAGAAAACAATCAATTAATATGCTTAATATGCATTGCCATAATTTGAAACTAATACTCTAATTACTATTTTTTAAATTATAAAAAAACACACACAATTTAAGGCTTCCAATGATGGACATGTGCGATTAATTTATTTGATTATTTTAAAATACTTTTGTTTAATTATACACCTTAAGTTTGTTGGTAGATTAATTTGGTATATTCTGGATGAATATTTTAAATTTAATAATAAAACCTAATGAAAGTAAAAACATAATAATTTTGTTTTCTTTAATTTTGTTATTATATTTAATTTTTATTTAATTAGAAAAAATGTTAGCAATATTGAAACAGGGCATGCCATCTCTAAAATTTAGAAAAAATGTGTAAAGAAAATATATAAGTCAAGTTAAATTATCGTTAATATTATTTGAAACGAAATTACAAACTATACTGTGTTATTTGAAAATATATTTTTTTAGAAAGTTATTTGAAAATATTAAAAATACAACTAAACTGACTGAAAAAATAATTCGTCAAGTATGTTCTCATAATCTTCAACTTTTATGAATATTTCTTATGCAAAACTAATAGCTTGACAACAATTAACCCAATTGCCAATAATTTGCATAATCATAGTCAATCTTGCATATTATTTTGTATGCCCACTTGTTTTTTAACTAGTCAAAAATAATGATTACATTGTTTTTTGTTTTGTTTTGTTGAGAAAACATGTTGACAAAAATCAAGTGGCATTATCGGGTAAGTTAATCATATATTTGATTAGATAAATAAATAAATTAATTAAATTTTAGTTTTTTTAGCCTAAAAATAAACAAAGAAAACATATATAGAAAACATATTAATGCACCAGATGAAACATCAGTTGCAAAAATAATTTCAATTAATGATAATAAATGGATGACCAACTTTTTTAGAAACATAAACATAAGAACAAACTTTATTTTAAGTGAGTTTAAAATTATTTGCATCTCTCATATACATAACTTTGTCACCATATATATGTCTATGAAATGCAATATGAATGTTTTTGGATTAATATATAGGAGAGTCAACCAACCACTCTTTAAGATACCATAAAAATGTCAAATTCTTTCATCAAGTAAGTTTTACTATTATTTTTCTCCACTTTAACCTCACACACATTTCCATAAAAAGATCCTCCAAATCCATAATGCATTGAATTTCATTAAAAAAATCCAAAGCTAATAAATTTGACACCTGATCTTATTCTGCAATGAAATTAGTATAACACACACGTTATTGCTTAGCACAAATCTAATAAATAAAATAGAAGGCATAGATATAATATTACATATGAAGAAGAGATTTCACAATGAAAAGTTCGTCGCTTTAGATCTCTAATAGATTCTTTATTATCGTTATGATAAGGATAATCTTCTATCTGGTAATTAAAATTTTCAAAAATAGATGTATTGTATCAAATAAAATGAAAGAAAAATCAAAATAGACTATGGGAATTAAAAATGGACTCTCAGATAGATATATATATATATATATATATATATATATAGATAGATAGATAGGAAGAACGGAAAAGAGAATGAAGAGGTCAAGAGTTATTAATAGTTATTAGATATATGAATTTACTTTAAATTTTGACAAATGAAAAATGGAGAGACCACTCACCAAAGAAGGGAAGAATAATGAAAATGTTAGAAGTTACCATTTTAATGTCACAATTAATAGGTTTTGGGAGATTTTAATATGGTAAGTTGATGAAGAGATTATTAGGAGGTGGTGGTCTGCCGTGCATATATCTAAGCAATAGACAGAAAGAAGAGGAAAAACAATGAAGATGTAAGTGGATTTTTATATATATATATATATATATATTAAGATATTTAATATAAACTATTAAATTATATAATAATTATAATGATTAAATAATTATATAGATAATTATTTAATTATTAGGTACTTCCAAATTATTAAAGAGATTAAATGAAATAATGAGTAAAGAATTGAACGAATACTATGAAACTCAATATTATAATTCAATATTGAAATTTACGTTAATTAATTAATTATATTTCAATTGACATGACTCTCCATACTCTCTATTATGTTCCTCTAATAGCTAATTAATTAATTATATTTCAAATCACTAATTAGAAAGTAATTTTTTTTTACTAAACTAATTAATTTCACATAATTATCTTATTTACGTAAATATCAAATTACCTTCATTTTATCCTTAATTTGATCCGTGTAATTTGAAGCAAATTACCTTCACTCACTTTTCATTTTTAATTGATTATTTAAATAAAATGTTTTAGGAATGCAAAATAATATATTCTAAGTTTTTGTAATTGTTTTTTGGTGCAGTT